>QKMX01050001.1:0-10611 GCA_003401595.1 Venustaconcha ellipsiformis
GAGGCGGACGCTCTAACCACTAGGCCATTGGAGCGGTTGATGGCATAAGTGAGATATCGAGTGTGAAAGTCAACCATGTTAACTCCTTCAGCCATGTATTTGAATATTAATGCATAAGATAATTTTAAAGATCTTTCTAGATTATTTCCCACATGCATCTCTTGCAGTGCTGCATGATTAGATCCTCATTGTAAAAGATCTTGACGATGATATTTATGGAAAAATCCGAACGCTGCCCTCGTATGAGTAACACCTGCTTGCGTGCTGTTTACTCTGGTTTTGTCAGCATTAGTTCGAGCGTCACAGGAACGTTATTTCGAATAATCGTCCCGATGGGTTCATGGAGCGTGTCTGGATTGTGCTAGATCATGTCGATGACGAAGACCTCGTCATGATCAAGACCAGTAGTGTAGCTGCTGCTGACATGCATTTTCTATTTATTATCCGTCACGTATTTTTTATCGTAAATATTTCTCGAATCGGCTCTGCGACGTCAACCTGAACTGGTTTCTCACCACGTCCACGATCAGATAGTCGACAGTTCTAATCTCACCGAAGACCAATTGCATGTCAACAGGAGCCCCGCGAAGATACGGGCGTATTTTATTGAGCATTTTATCATACGACATCATGACCTGTTTGGTGATATTATCAATGTCACAAAAACTAGACGTTTTATCGGTCTCGTGTGGACGATCCTGTCCGCGCAACATCATGTAGATCGCGTCTCCAACTACAAGCTGTATTTTAAGACCGTATGCACCAATGGAGTATTATTTATTATTATTTTTGGTATTATTTTTGACCTTCAGTCGTGGCTCAATGCGTTTCGTCATCATTTGTAAAACCTGTCCAGCTCCGGACAGAATCAGGATCGTCGGATTGGCCATCGCACACGTGGACACTACACCCAGAATCAGGATCGTCGGATTGGCCATCGCACACGTGGACACTACACCCGCGGTGGTCACGAGGATCGTTGTCACCGATCTTACTCAGTATCCGCTTGTATCTCCTCTACGCGTGTTTGTACACGTAGACTTTTCAATGTAAATAGCGATAATACGAATCTAGCTCGTTTCTCTTCAGCCGACAAATTCTCGTCGATGTGGTTGAAGTCGACGATGGGCTTCATCTCAAGCTTATACAACACTATTGTCAGCGTCAACTAAACTTTGCATCAGCAGTTCAATCTGTGATAAATGCTCACTTTAAAGCTTCACATGCACATGAAGTTAATCTCGCTGACCTTTTTTACTCACCGTTTCTCCAACAATCCAAAGTGGAACTCTAGTTATATCTTTTATGATCTTCGTCAACTGATTTAATTTTTTCAAGATCAGACAGCTTATCAGGAGTCGCTTTCAGTTCAAGATGGTCCAGATATCGCTGTGCTTCTACGAAATGTAACAACTCGAAATCATCAGCGGTAAAAGGTATTTTTCTATGATAATTGTAAATGTAATAATGAGACAGGGCGATTTTTTTCCACGTTGAGATTTACTTTTTCAAAGTATTATATCTCTGGAAACATAAAATCTTTGTCCCAGGAAGTCCACTGACTCCAGCATTTCTTCGATTTTTTTTTATCATTAATTTTATCAAGCAGTTCCTGAGATGCCTTTGAAGCATTGACAAAGTTTCCTTATGGAAGCACACTTCACTTTTAAAAATACTACTCAAGGTTTTGTTCAATTTCATCCGGCGTGAATTTTTCAAATATTTTTCTACGAGTGCTGGTATGTCTCCATAGATGTTTCTGACACGGCATTGTCCATGTAAATTATCCTGGCTATCTCGTTGTTTGCCTAGGGTGTATAATTTCTTACTGTGAATTTAGCTCCTGTCGCTACTATGAGATTTACTGTGAGTGTTCTTCCAGTGTTTGATAATTTTGTGACTCCAAACGACTTAAGGAGTACGATATCGCCTGGGTGTTATCGGTGATCGGCAACTCGTTGGAAGTCACGTCAAGGCCCATCTTAACATCGGCGTGGGTTTACTCAGCGTGATCGCGCACTGGTAGTAGAAAGTACTCCGGTGACAAATACATTTCTGGAGATGAGACCATGAGTTTGATTGTATTTATACGCAAATGCCACCTCGAGATCTCCAGCATAGACGGCCCGCGAAGATACCTGAGCTTGTCCCGCCGGCGCTGAAAGTCCATAAGGCGTTTTACAACCTATGTAAATGTTTTTAGTCATGTTTATGCCGGTCATAGATAACTAGTCTGCTCACGTGAGATGATGATGCGGCATTGGCGTTATGGGGTGAAAAAACTTATTTCCACGAGATTGGGGATGCTTTGACCGCTCATGTTGAGATATTCATACATGGAATCCCCGACGCAATTGCATTTTTTTATCCAAATCTTCCTAACTGGCAGATGAACTACTACCAGACCCTATAAGCGTGCCAAAGGAAGCGTAGGATATGGTTTGCAGATAAGATCTGCTACGACGCACGAGATAAATACTTCCACGAAAGCGCACCAGCATCATTTGTTTATGCTCGATTGTCATTACCTGATCATGGGTCCGACCGGTTGTGGTAAAACGAAGCTGCCCATGAACATGCTTTCAAACAACATGTTGATGTACGATTACGTGATCATTTACACGCTCAATCGTCAACAGGACAAATACAGTTCGCTGCACGACTTCGAAGCTTTGCCTGAAAAAGACGTTTTCACCATAGCAGATCCGGATCAAATACAAAATGTAGAAGAACTGCATTCTGACATGCATAAGATCATCGTTTTCGACGATACTAAAATCGACTGCGATAACATAATCTCAGCTGCGAGAATTTTTTCTGTCGATAAACAAACGCTTTAACATTATCTATCTGACTCAGTCGTACAATGATGTGCCTAAATATATCCGGCGTAATGCAGGATGCTTTCGATTGTTTATAGGACTCTACAACAAAGAGTGCAACGTGATCGTGAGAGACTATTTTAGCTGCATCCCGCAAAAAATCAAAGAATCCTACACCGTTGAGACGTCTGAATCCAAACATGATTTTATCACGTTTCAACGCGACATGAAAACCGTACCTAAGCGATATAGATAAGGTTTTCATAAATTTTACATACATGGAAGGTATATCTTCGACGTGGATAGCATCGCTGTCAGAAACTCTGTTATTAATAGCTCTTTTGCCTGAAAAACGTAATTTTAGGCAATATGTTGTTTGAAAAGATCACGAGTCATCGTCAACACGATGACGTTCTCAAAATTTTACCAAGCAACAGGCGGAGTTACGTCAACGCGTCATCGAGGATAAGATAGGCAAGCAAGCGTTTCAGCAATATATCGCCCAGGAACTGCTCAAGGCCCTCTTCCTTTAAATAAACGAAGCAAAAATGACGTACGACGCAAAGTAAGATCAGTTGCTAGACACGCTGAAATCCACTCAGCAATGTCAGCAGCGATTGCTAGTTAAGTTAGTGCCTGCTCCAAAAACAAAAAGGTTCACAAAAGATCATAGAAAAACACAAAGCTAAAAAGCTAGGAAAAATTACAGAGTAAAGAAACTACAGAAGAGGAAGCCAAGGCAAAGCTAGGTTAGAGGAGAAGAAACAAAAAGAGAAACTTATGGGATCAATGTTAACAGAGATGCATGGAGACGAAGTAGAGACCAAGGAAAAATTAGCAAAGTTCTTTGAGAAGGAAGAAAAAATTATTAAATGTAGCGAGTATAAAGCAGCCTGGCGTGTTGAGTCTCTGAAGCAACTAATCAGTTATGTTTACTATTCAGAGCCAGATCCGTCATTATAATGGTTAGTTAACTTTGAAGATGAAAAAGGTTCAGCTATGGAAAAATATTTAAATAAGAGGGCAACTTTGGAGGAGGCTTATTTCAACATTTTTACAGTACGAAGCATATTAAATAAAGTAAACAATAGTTATGGCAGTTATTAAAAACTCGAGGATGAAAGTAAAGATAAGAAATTAATTCAGATGTCTGAAATAATTGATAAATTATAAGGATTTAACAAGGACTTTTTGGTGAAGTTGAATCTAGAGGAAAATATAGATCTCATCTTGAAAAGCAGCAGACACAGAAACAGCAACAACGGCCTCCACAGGAACCACATCAACAGACGTAGCCAGGTTTATTACGTGGGTTTAAATCATGGCTTTCAAGACCAAGGGGATAGGATGAGTCTGAAATGTAGGAAAATGGTACTGATTCTGGAAACGGAGTTGCTCATCACACTGATATCCATGAAGGAAATAGAATCCCTGGTGGTGTCATCATCCACTGATATAAAAATCCTGCCGAGATCATCTCGCGTTTAAAATTGCTGATCGGTTCTAAATAAACGCGATACGTCGGCGTGGAAATTGACAACGAGATGGTGGATATTATCAGTCATCTTCTGGATAGCTAGCTTATTACGGTGGACCAGTATCAGATTCTGTACGAGCACCTGATATAAAGTGTTCGCCAACATTTGTCGCATGCACTTAAATAGAAAACGCTGTGTCAGAAATAATTGTTTTTCCACATGGCCCTCGATGACACCACGGTGTTGTTCGACTTATGTTCAGTGACTTCAGCGGTATGGTATATTCCCTTCTTGGAATTAGATCAGCAGATGTCGTAGGAGATTGCGATGATCTTCGCCAAAATATGGATCAGCTTTCTTAACGTAACCGTGAACAACAAGCGGTTTTCGTATATTTCACAAGCAGGTCTGTCAAAAACAATCACGATCTCGCCAGTTGGATACAACATCCTCAACATCGTCACGGAAATCTACCGACTGATCGCAGCCAAGGGAGATAACACCGCGAGCATCAAAACTGAACCCAATTATTCCACCCCCCAAAACCAGAATAGCCATCTGGAGGTGCTTTACATAGTACGATTTGACATCAATAAGTGGATTAGATCTATTCTAGGTTTCAATGCAGGTACTATATTAATCGTCAGAGTACATAAAGGAGATATTCCAGTGAATATCACTGACATGAACAGGCTTCTAATCTACTGATAGCTGTCATTGATCGCTCAATGATAGCTATCTTTCGTTGGCTCTGCCTCCAACGTGATTTACTCTACAGTGATTAACGTCCTTCCGTGATTGCTCATGCAAATTCGTCCTAATCCCTTCATTTATTATCCTATCCTGAACACGGACGAAATCTCGGAAATCACCATGTGGCTATCGTATCAGTCTGGATACACCGTCGATGATAACAACAAAAAATCACGTATTACCTGCACGTGCGGAAAAAAGTCTACACAAACGATGTTCACAGATAAAATAAAAGCAATGAGGAGATGAAGCGTACAACCACGAAAATTCGTGGGTGAATTTTTATCCACTCTGTTTTCCTCGGTGTAAGCAGCTTTTCCAGGTATTGCAACAAAAGAACCACCGATTGCCTTCAAAGCAGCTGCAGTTGGATCTGGATCCACTCGAGCTGTACATGTGGCTGAAATTGCAGTGGGGAAAAATAGCAAACAAAATCATGCCACAGTCTACCACAACTCAGTTGTCTTCGACACACACATTAGAATCTCAGCCGCCATCATTGTTGTCGACAGCAGCGTAGAAAACACCTGTCCGATCTTTCCAAGCTGGCAAAAGCATGCCCTTAAACATTTGTGGCGATTCTCAGCGCAAGCTCAGAAAAGATTTTACATGATCTTGAGAAAAAGGTGAGTAGACCCAAGCCCTCTCTTGGTGCCATCGTGTCCGGTTATGGACTATAAAGATTGTGGTGACATTGCAAGATATTTTTTAAAATATAGAATAAATCTTAAAAACAGTGTATTATTTGTAACATTATAATGATATTGCGACATCATGTATTCGAGATTTAGTCCCGATTACCTTAGGTTGAACGATGACACTCTCGTCGACGACTCAACGACGAGTACGTGGTCGTCGAATACCAGGACATTGACACCACGAACCTCAACGCAAGCACACATAAAAATAGAAACGCGTGATGAAAATGTTACTTGCTTCCACATAAGGCCTTTCTGGAAGTCAGTGGTAAAATCATTAAAGCGGATGCAACGGGAGAAAATCTGGCTGATGAATAAGTCACGCTCCAAAACAACGGCTGATCGTTATTCAAGTCGACGAAGTTCCAACTGAACAATCTGACAGTGGAAGAAATCAATTGGTACTTACCCCAGGCCAGCAAGCTCTTGAACCTAATCATGTAAAGTGATGACTACATGCGGTCAAATTCAGTCATCATGTGGTGGTTCAGAGATGCAGCAATTGGGGCTGCTCTTAGGACAGAATTTGCTGCCAACGCGGACGTGCTAATGATACTGCACTGAGCAGAGGCACTTTTAGAAACCATTTTAGACTTGCACGTAATGCTACCTACAACGTAGGATTCAAAGCTCGACGTGCTCTTACCAATACCAGCCATGAGATCTGCATGATGCTTCCCCTGAGCAGCATCTTCGGCGAGTGAAGGGATATCCGAACGGTATTCAGAGGTGTCAAACACATGGTGGTGCTGGAAAGAGATTATTTTGTTCAGTACATGCATAAATCAGCAGCTACAGCGGATGGATAATTCTACAAGATGTGGTTGTCGATGTGGATTCCCAAAATCACTAAATCGCCCGCTAAAATGCTTGAATTGGAATCGATGTTGTCAAGATGACCAAATGACTTTACTTCGAGCAACACCACATTTAGATGCAACAATTTCCTACTGATCAGTTGACTTCGTTGTGTAGAGTCGCTACCAATCGAGGCAGCGAGCTTCCCAAATTTGCTGTCGTGGTGTTTCAGCTGGCAGAACGACGTGCAGATCAGTAACGAAACAATCACGTGTTTTACCATCATTAGTCGTCTCGTATTCATACTAGAGTCAACTCCGAGCGAGGACTCGATGAAAATTTGCCGTCTCAACCCGAAGTTATACTCACGCATGCATGATGCTGATGGAAGCCACGCAGAATTACCAGGACGTGAATACTGCCACGCAGATATCGCTGGATGATTTCGCCAATTTGTATCCCATTTTCCATTTCGGTGTCTCCAAACATTCCAAGTGTCTCTAAGATTGACCAGCTGAAAATCAAAATCCATTGGACTATTGCCAGTCCGGGTAGGGATTACGTGAGCTACACGATAGTGACGTTAGATTGATTCATGATGCTGGACGTGCTCAATGAAAAATAAATGTAATCATCTAACCACCACCAAGTTGTTTAAACATGAACATCCTTGTATTGGCTATTTTGAAGAAAAAGTCGTCCAACGTCAGGGATCCGAACGAGAGGATGGCACCAAAGCTGTTTGCATTGGTTCTTGCTCCGTTGGGATTTTCTGTGGAGACAGAGGCAATCACTGGAGACACACATAAAGCGTTAATGGGAAATGGTCCACTTGTTATGCCAACAGAGGATATCGAAATAAACCCGTCATAAGAAAAAAGAAAATTATTATCAATTAATATAACACTATGTGGTACGTCCAAGCAGATTTAATGCTGTTACTGCACCAAATAGAAAAGTATTGCTGTGGAAGTCACGCATAAAATGTCAGTCTCGATCAGGTTTAAAGCGTCTTCACTCACAGGACTGGACCGAATCACGTTGACCCACGGTCAGGTCACCTCGGTAGCCAAACAAGCGGCAGCTAGAAAAAGGTATAATTCTTAACTTTTCATCATCACAACTGTCCAAACAAGGAGGATTTCTCGGACCCCTGTTAGCAGGCATAGCTTGATCGTTACTGCCAGGATTGCTTACATACCGTCTTACATTTCGCCGAATGCTCGTGAAGACCCATCCTCTCTTATATACGCTTGAACACATACTCAAGTTTTATCAATTTCACGCGATCAGCCAACTGAACCTGAGTCGCCCTATTCATCCAATTATAGAACTGATCTCGCTGAGGCGCTGACAAATTAAAATGCCTTAATTTATTGTGTATGTGATATTATTCATTATACCTCTGCACCGGACGCTTATGACTATATCTACTCCTCACCCACTCCTAATTTTCATAGTCGTCTTCTCTCTCCTCACACTATTTCATCTCAAGAAGATAATTAAAATCTTCATTCTCATACGCTATACGCTCCTTTTACACACCTCACTATCTGCTAATACTCTGACTCATGAAACTCAAATTTCTAAATACTGCTGCGAACCTCCTCACTAGAACTCAATCAACACCCCAATGATAGCATGGAAAAGACATCCTCGCTATGCTAGTTATATCTCTAATACAACCCAAATTGAGACAAAACCCACTGGCCGAGAACCCCCATTTTGCGCCCTTGAGTAGTTCAAAAACACCCATGTTTCTACGTTGGAGTGACCACCCTTGGTCTAGAACACCCATTTCTGTATCCAAAACTCCCATTTTTTCTCTGCGTGAGCCATCTCCATGAACTTGAAAAAGTGGTCTAGAACCAGCATTTCTATACACTACTCGTGACAGCCTTATACAAACAACAAAGATCGATGCCGTGAATCGACTTCCCAGCTAACTGGAAATCGGATCCCACTACTCCAGTTCGTCTAGGTATGCTGCAACCACTATACATTTAGTGCAGTCAGACATGTTGACAACCTTTGCTGTTGTTACCCGAGCGCGTGCCGAAGTAGAGGCAGCATGTACGTGCTACCTACAGTGAAAGAGAGGCTGCCATGAAAGCGTAAGTCAGCCAAAGTCTTCAAAAGCAGCTGTAGAACAAGACGAACGGGAAAATCAGTACAGGATTGACAGATCGTTTCAGATGATCCTGGCAAGCGTACCTGCGACCATGTTTTGAACCATTTCGCCCTGTACACCAGCTCACTCTCTTCTCAAGAGGAATGTGGAGAAACATCGCTGCATCGACATTTATTATGATTAGATCCTCCTTATGGTAACCCACACTATACATGATTTAATCTGCCGCTATTTCTACTGGAAGGTAGCATGTAAAACTAAGTAAAATCAAATTTCTGAATCATAATGAAACGACGAAACCTGCATAAGAAGAAACAAAGGGAGAAAGACAACTTTCTGTGTCGTCTAAAAGGCTAACTTTAGCACAAGTGCATGCCAGTAGTTTCAAAGATGACATGAGTTTCAATATGAAGTTTTAACATAGAAAGCAGCAAGGTTCATTATCGATCTGTGCGATTCCTTTTTAGGACATTGCAACAACAATCCCAACATGAAGATGACCATCGTTTAAGACTCTGCATTCAGCTCGGAGTCTTCTATTTAGATGGAATTTAGAATACCTGCAAAATGAACACCATCCAAAGTTATTAGCACAAGTCAAAATGTTCGCGACAATCGCAAGACGAGTTTAACATCACCGATGGAAAAGCCACTCTTCACATAATCCACCTTGCAAATAGCCATTGTGTTAAAATTATACGATATTCTCAGTTATGAAAAGGTTGTATCGTCCAAAGTGACAACCTAGTAGACAAGAAATGCTTAATCCGAGTTTTCGTCATGGGTAAAAGTTATGCCGAAAAATGATGCTGTAGAATAAAAAAGATCATAGGCGTTTATTGGAAAATGGGACAGACCACAATTTACGAAAAGAAGTAAAACTCATTTTTTTTTAAACACGCAAGCATTTCCAAAGAGATGATGCATGACATTCATGGAAAGCAGGAATTTTAAGACATGTTTGCTCTTCCGTATATCTTAAAAATAAAACATTGAGTTCTTCTCTGATCTCTTGCGTTTTCAGGACCAGATTTTCCAGACGTAAAATACATTCATGCGTATCATCATCAAGAGTTTTTATGGGGCTTGGCTTTACCTTACATCACTTTTCACGAAGTCACCTAGTAGAATTTTATTAGACACGGAGAGCTTTCGACTGGCCGCTTTGAAATGGCAGCAGTTACATCGGGGTTATTACAGTATCGAAAGAAAGTGAGTTATAGCCCCAAAAAAGGAGGAGTTTTATGTTGAACCGACGACGACGTTTCTTGGATATATCATCTTTCATTTACATAAATATTTACTTTTTTCACAACCACATACGTACCGTCATATCTGTGTTTATCTGAGCTTCCATGTAGAACTGTACAGAATGTTGCCAAAAATCACGTACTGTGATAAAACGATTCGATTCATTGTTTAAATCCAGGGTCAATAGTTACCTTATGCACAAGTAAAACAATGTCGTCTTTATTATCTGTTAAGACTTTTTGCGACCAAGTTGAATTAGCATATGCAAAAATGCAATTATGTGTGATGTTCTCAGCAAGGAGTTAGAAAAGTATTTAGTAACTACACAGTTTGATCATTAGTCGGTATCTGATATTAACGTTTGCTCAGTTGATTTAATTTGTCACACAGATGTGTGTTAAGTGTTCATATTTGCAGTAGAAAATATAAAGTATTCCCTTGTCCTTATATTTTGAAATAAAGCTTTCAATGTTCGACAGTGCAAACATGAAAATAAAAGTGACCTATAGACCTTGTAGTGCAGCAATAGAGCAAAAGTGAGGCAATAGAGCGCAAAGTCACTAATTAGGCGGCATATACGTTGTTCATGCTGAAGGGAATGTTAATAAAGAATATACAGAGACGTTTAAAGCTTTACAACCTACGTAAGAGAGAGAGAGAGAGAGAGAGAGAGAGAGAGA
>QKMX01050045.1:0-11221 GCA_003401595.1 Venustaconcha ellipsiformis
ATATTGTACAAACTGATCTACTATCTAGAGAATGTTGACTTTAACTCCTTTTTCATAGTTTCTAGTTAGGAATGTATTCAGCAGTTGACAAACCGCCTTAAAATTTGTGGAGCTAATTTGGAGAAAATGTGTAGGGAAATAAATGATTGAATGGCAAACAACACAGGCTGCAAAAGGGAATAAATCTTACGCATACACATAAGCCCTAACATCCCCCTCTTTAAATTGTGTTGTCAGGGACCCTTCTTTGAGATTTTATTTCTAGTGATATTTTAGACCACCCCACCCCCAACGAATTCATTAAAATAACGGCGCTGTCTTCGGAATCATAAAAAACCTCCGGAAGCCAATTCTTGTGATAATTGTTCGGCTCTATTACGAGGAGGACAAATCCTGTCTCTTGGTAGCCGATCCTGGGTTCTAAAGCTGTAAATCTTGGAAAGCAACATCGTTTCTCTTCATCCAACGAAGACCCACCTCAAAATAATCCGCGCAGTCTCCAGAACGCAAGTTTTTCTTGGCCTCTCAAAGCTTATAATACAACTAGGTAAACTTTCGCTAGTTATAGAAGCCCGATCTTTTGTACCAACACCGACAACCTGCCATTATCCTTGGAAACGGAGGACCTGTAGCGGAACATGGCAAACAATGTAGGACACGAGAGACTACCTGGCCGTACCATGCTCCACGATGAACTCGATCCTGTAGGCCGTTATCACTAATAGCAAAAAGAAATGGGCCACTCTTAAGGCGGACCACCGACATGCTGAGCGGCCATCACAGGGTAGGAGTGTTCAGTCTCAACCAGTCCAGCCTTATTTGTGCGCCTGAAGGCCGCTTCTAGATAAATTAGAAGTTTTACGGGAAGCTAACGAGTACCTCACCGAGCTCAGATCATCTATAGCATCAGGCGGTATAATGTTCATCTCCTGGAGAAGGACACCTCCTGAAAAATGACGCATAAAGAGCTGGAATGGAATGAAAGACTTGTCGGACATGTCGTATGTTCAAGCGACCAAATGGGGTCAGTAGCACAGTGGGTCCAACCTCCATCTCCACCTGCACGTACAAATACCGTACCAAGCCCCATGTGCCCAGGTACAACATCATTGACCTCCTAAAGCGCTCTGCAAGCGCCTTTGGTGTGTCACGAATGGTACCGACCTACCACACCTTTGCAGGCCAGGTTACCGCTCCTTTCAGGAAGCCACCACAGCCCACAGGTGCCAAGCCCACTCATCGCCCAATAAAATCTCTCTCTAGAGGCAGAACATCAAAAGCAACTGCGAGTACTGGTGCACAAAAGTCCGCTCAGTCGTGATGACATTGAAATGTTCCCTAATACTCTGTGACCGCTGGACACACGTCTTACCCTGACTTACGCGAAGACAGCGCCTAACCAGGAGCTGCGATACAGTACGAATAAGCACATGTTTGTGGACTACCTACAGCTTTGGTCTCCAAAGAGGCTCCCACTTAGAGATTCGCGTCCAAGTGTCAGAAATCCCAAAAGGATCCTTACTAGACATGGACTCTTCCGCCTTATAGCAGCTAATGGCCTCCACGACTGTAAGAGTATACTTGTCTGTGTACCACTCTAAATTATCTTGGGGTCTAAAACGTCTTCTCCCTGGTGCACCTCGTTAAAATGGAAGAGCTAACATTAGGGCAGGTGATGAGCCTAGGGGCATGCAGTTCAATCTGTCACACATCATGTTTTATTAAACACGCATTATTGGAAAAGGCTTTTGCCAACATTAGGCCCCTGGATGGAATTCATGTCGTTGTTAAGGTCCACGTCGACCTTGCGTCGGTTGTTGAGATGTTGGATGCAAGAGTAGGCCAGGTCGTGTTGGTAGAAAGCGGTTGATAATGGCCTAGTCAAGATTGGGGCGGAAGGATGCGTTAAGCCGGATATCGAACCTTGATTCCGGCATATAGTAGCTTTTACACGGTAGGTACTTCTCCCCAGGATACTCGCCCTAGGGAGATTACGCGGATAAATGAGGCTAGCCGCTATGTCGCCAACATGTTTACAAGCCGTTAAGGATAGACCCGCGCATACCTACATTCGTAGACTTGTTTGTCTCTGGAGCACGTATCTTCCGCTGTTGAGGTGTACCATATGGGCTGTTGAGGTGTACCATAAGGGCTGTTGAGGTGTACCATAAGAGCTGTTGATGTGCACCATAATGGCTGTTGAGGTGTACCATAAGGGCTTTTGTACTATAAGTGCGGAGACCGTTTTGATTATTCTCTTGCATATCAGGCAGAATCAGCATTTTGCAGTGTGTCCAGGGATTTACATCCCTCTCCTTCAGATATTTCAATAACCTTCCAAGATGGTGTTAACTGAAAATTGATTCCAAAAGAAGAATAGTGAACGCAGCGTCCACAAGAAAGTGACCCATACTAGCTCTTTCAAACTTTTCCAGTCAACATGTGTATACCTGCTTTTCTACCATATGCAATTTCAATTATCTCTCGAAGACAAGTCATCCATCAATTGTCCAATACAGCTTAGAAAGCTGAATTCAGTATAAAGCTCATTAAGTTGTTGTACAAGTTATTTCAAGAGGCCTGCCATGTGACTCGGTACTTATGATAGTATGAGATTTGTATCACAGTGGCTAGTAAAAGCATATCACTTGTGTCACATTATTCTTTTTAGCTTGATTGGGCAAGAAAGTCAGACTAGAATGGATAAATGATATATCACCTGTTGTTCAAGTCAATCAACAGCATGAATGTGATTTATGCTTTCTCTACATGATTCCCTTAATGAATCATTTTCATAAAGCCAGACCAGTTATGATGTGGCCTCCTCCTAACTATTTAGCTTAGTCAGTCAATATTGTTGTATAGAATAAATTGTCCAGATATTTATTCTTTACAGGATTAAACAAGTTATGATGAAGAGCTTTAAAATTTGAGCTTTAAAAGGCTCCATTCTATGCAAAAGTGTATGTCTGAAAAATATGACAATTTTTAATATTTCCACCAGTTATAGTTTCCTTTATGTTTAGTATGTTAACATGGTGACCTTGCCAAAATGCGCTGCGCATTAAACCTTTTAAATGCAATTTTTTGACCTTGAAAAACGATTTGCACACATCGAGAAGGTTTTTCACGACAACGCCAATATGGTCGTCATCTTTTGTAGGACCAAAGCCCATTGCCTGCAGAATGTGCACGCCACATGATGTGCCGTCCACATGAACTTGCACGTTTCGCCGCTTTTTCTACGAGACCACGACCAATACCACACTTTCATTATTGTGGAGCAGAACAGCCGAAACCCGGAAACTGCAACTGGTATATATATGGTGTTAATAAAGTAAACCGTGCCTGTATTTTCTATCTGGATGTCATGCCTTTAAAGAAAATAACAAGTGTGTAGGACAAGATATGCCTTCTGGAGGGAGTTATATATATTTAATTTGCATTGCTTGTTATTTGGTTTTTATTGCATTATATATTGTATCTGACAGTGTCAAAAATCAATTTCTATGTGTTACTGTATCAGAACAAAATCATTGACTGTTTTTATTACATACCTAATATTTTCTCTTTGAGTATTAGTTTAATATTATGATCATTATCAATAGAAGTAAACATATTTGTCCTGGACAAGAACATTATGTTTATCTTAGTCTGTATTACAATTTTAGTAACAGATATTATTTTGTAAACATTTGGAATCTTATAGAATGAATTTTTGATGAAGTAATAGTTAATTTTTGTTTGAACATGTTAATTATGACCTAGGTCCGGTAGAATAGTAAAAAATCTTGTTACTTGAGAGAAATTATTTATTTTTGCGATAATATCTGAGCAGAAATCATTGTTGTGAGCAATATTTTGATTTGGAAATATTCAAATTATTCTTTACTGGAGATACAAAGTACTCCATTATAGTATTCCTGGACAGAGAGACTTGAAATTATAGTGAAAATCAATTAAGGATAAACTACTCTAGGATAATATTATTGTGATTCAACGAAAGACTGTTGGCACATTGCAACGACACAATCCATCACATGCCCATCAAAACCTTCAGCGTTGAATTCTTGGAAAAATCACTTAAGTTTATTCAGAACTTTACTCACGAAGACTGGGGTTTTTTTTCCTATGATTATCTGGGATTTAATTCACAAATACAGTAAGTTATTTTTCATTTTCGCTTTGTATTCTATGAAAATAAATTATTTGTTGAATTTTACAAAGCATATTGATATTTACTCTTTTTAATTACATATTTTAAGACCATAGAGTGACAATAGAGGATTAATATGGACACCCAGTACTCACAGGGGCCTTAAAATCAGCCAGAAAGTCTTTTACGGCCTTTCAACGACTTCAGCCTGGAGCACATCAGCTTGGTCAAAAAGTTGATCGTGGTGTTCTTAAACATTGCTTTGCACGCACTCGGATAGCCAACTATAAAGCCTTCGCTATCATTCTCACCGACAAAATGTTGCTTCTCGACGGGTTGGAAACAAATGAAGGTGTCCAAGCCCAGGCCTAAAACAAGATTTGAAGTCCGCCCAAGGCACATACATGCATGTGATAACATACAAAAATACACTTTGAAACCCTCAGCCTCGACCAAATGGAAAAAACTTGGTCGCAGCCAGGAAGATCGGCTGAAGATGATATGCCAATGTTCAGCTCTAGAGTTCTTAACTGGCGCTATCCAATGAAGCTGATATCCACCCTGGACATGCGCATACGGATGGCCAGCAATTCCATGAGCGCTGCTGACTTCGATCTTTCGTCTATGTCCCTGATGGCAACATATTTTTCGTTTGCCCTGTTTGCATGTCTCAAGTCCACGAACATAGCTGACAGGGGGGCGGTGACCGCGGAACATGCAGCCACTATCAAGGCCGCTGCGCTAGAGACCTTAAGTCGCTGACCCTAAAGTCCATTGTCTGCAGTGTTAGCGAAAATGGCCTGTCAAGAAAAGTCAAAGACCTCAGCCTGAGGCGACTTCGAGCAACATCTCTAACTTTAACTGGTTAATGATCGCCCACCCCAAAAATAATTCCCTAGCTTCTGCATGGGTGACGAGCTGGGGCACCTACCATAGCAAGGTGTACAACGGGTCAACCTCAGCAATTCTCAAAATTGCGTGACTCATTTGGTGGTTGAAGGACTACGCCTTACCGCCTTTGCTACTTTGCCTCATGTTTTTGGTCCGTGACTCTGTAATGCCAGAGGCGTTAGCCCCTACTCCCTCTGCAGAAAATGGCTGACGGGACGAGTTGCGATGCTAAATGAGTTATTCGGGGACAGGAAGCACGATGTACTGATGAAGGCTGCGTTGTCTCTGGAAAGCTGTTAATTGAAACAAGTCGGACACCGCTAGGAGCCTAAATTATCTAACGTAAACTTTTGTCACTGCTTCTCAGGCCTGGCGGCGTAGAGGCGTCAGACACCCTCGCGGGGTTTAAAGAATACTAGTCTGTGCAACGGAGGCAAGCTGGTGGACGTCCTGGTCGACCATAAAACGCCGACTCGAAGATAAGTTGATTTCCAAGACATTGCCTCAAAGATATACTTCGACGTCCAAGATACAGTGAGAAAACTATACATCAACATAATGTTCGAGAGTTTAGGGGTAACATTAACAACGTGTGTAGTGAACATGTGACCTTTGAAGTTAACAGTGCCGGTGTCATGTATAAGGATATAAACACGACAGCCAAAAAGGTCACGGGGATCACGATACAGGTATTACATTATACATTTACTCCGCAATCACTACCTTAGGGGATTATGTGAACCGCCTATACGCGCTCAAGGTTATCAACATCATTGTCAGCGCCCTGGATATGGCCAAAAACAAGATCGTAATTTTACCGTACTCCCAAAACCCTCAAAACACGGTTAGAAAGGCTTATGTCGCCAATATTAAACGACGCGCTAACTTAGCAGTCTTCTTTGTGGCAGATAATTTGTTTACTCTAAGAAAAAAACTGCGATTCCACTGATCTACTCCATGGGGAAACTCTCGTTTGGCGAGAGCAGAGTTTCTTATATATATTTATTTGATGTGATTGATGGAGCTGACCCTGGGGGTCAACCGTTGTTCAGACAATGCATATTGGATCCTGGATTCTGCACGTGGTAACAAATTTAGCATTTCATTTATTCGCCGTAACATCGTAACCGACATTGGCGACACCACATCGCTTACCCCAAAATATGCAATGAGTTCATTAAGATAAATGACATGTTGCGGATATAATTCTCCAATCTCGCGTACCAGCTATCATAAAAAGTCAACTAAACTTGAAAAACATGCAAGAAATGTTTCCCTGCTTATCGAAATATGGCCTAAGTACTTTAAACATGCACAACCAGATACCTATTGAAGAGCCTTTGTACAACCAGTTGCGTTCAAAGATCTGCGATATCAAAGTAGAACTGGCAATATACCTATGGCGCCAAACTCGTTGGTTTTGTTTTCAGATGGAAAACTTTTGGCAGTTTCGTAACAAGCAACAATGGCAAAAATTCACCGTCACTGGGTAGACTACTACTTAGCAAACGCCCATCTGGACCACGTCGATAGGCCCTGGGTGGCTTATTCGATCCACGTATATGAGACCTGCTGGCCAAAATATCAGCGGTAGTCAGGCATCAGCGTCGAGAAAGAAAGCTTCACGACCAACACCGCGGCTATTCTCGACCTATGGTCGCCTTCTAGTGCTAGGGCCTCAAAGTCTACGAGCAGAGAAATGACACCATTGATGTTTTAACCGCGTTGGACCTTCACAATTACAACTTGTACCACCCTTAAGAAAAATACAGCAGAGCGGCCATGCAACTGTGGCGATGACGTGCAGGCTTAGCTATCAAAAGAGGCGCAGACATTGGCATGGTCATAGGCTGCTGGTGTAAGAGTTCCTTCTCCAACACGGGGTCAGCGCTTACCAGTTATGACTGTTTCGGGTTATGGCTACAGTCTAGATCAACATAGGACAGGGGGCCACCTTGACTACCTTATTCCTATCCACGCCCAGATGGTGATAATCGCACATTCTCTACTGAAAAAATGTGTGTAAGAGAGAGTGGGCGTGAAGACTGTGATTTTTACTATAACCACAATGCTTAGTTTGGCGACGATCTTGCGCCAGTTCTCCTGCCATTGTGTTATGGAAATCCCACGCTCACACACGTTAGGGGCCAGAAAATGCTGTTTAATAAAAAGGTGCCCTATACTGTTTCTTAGTAATCGACCGAAAACACCCATAATTGCTAAGGTTACAGATAGACGACTCAATTACTTAAACCAAGGAAAAGCCCACCGGCGATCAACTATCGTATCAAAGCAGAGGCTATCAGAGTCAAGAAAAGAAATGACATCAAATTTAGCGTTGTTTCCCTCGCTCTCAATAAGCTGTAGGTGCGCGTGCGTATCTTGTGATCAACCAAGAACCAAGGTCAAAATTATTTTACGATTGGACTGCACCTATATGGAATTAACAGGTATTCTCTTTTACGGTTTTATTGAACGTACCATATATTGAGCTCCCTATTTCTCGAAATTGTCTGGACGAGTTTTTTTTTTAAATTGTTTTACTTTGGAAAAGATTAATCTGAAGATGGCGTCAAAGTCAAAATCCTCTGAGTTTGCGTTAAATTAGTATAAAATATTGATATATTCGATCAACATTGTACGTTCTTTTGCTATACACTGTGCAAATAAGATGACAATCAATTCGCTTATTCATTGCGATAAAAATCTTCAAGACATCTATCGTATGCTGCAAAGATCCCTAGAAATAAAATATCAAAAAGGGCCCATAACAAAACCCTTTAAAGAGTGGAATGTCAAGGTCAATTTGGTTACGTGACATTTAATCCTATTACGAAATTTGTTGCACCCATCCTCGCCATATTTTAGCCCCATATTCCTTATTCATCGAACTGATCACAAACTAAGAACTGCTAAACATAGGTGGTATGATATATATAATGTGTCTTTAACATTTTGTACATGACCTTAGATTGCACTGAGCTTTAAATAGGTGTCTGACAAACTTTAAACTTAATCTTAATTATTAACCTATTTACAATTTTAATGCAATTTCCCATTGGATGATTAAATCAGGCGGGTTATATTGCCACGGGGTATTGTATTGTGAAATGTATCATGTGTGAGGTCTTGCGACATAGTGTGTATATAAAGTCAAAGAGGTAGACATTTAATTTATTTTAATTTCCAATGACCCTGTCTTAAAATTGACGGTGTTTACATATAATTTGAGAGGGATAATTCATTGATTTACAAAGTGTTCGGTGACTCAGGAATAAAGCCACATTTCGTATTTGTTGTGAACTCATTCAAATGAGTTTAGGACAGTAGTACTGTGATACAACAAAACTGTTGTCTCATCAATATATTCTAGGATATTGTTATATCGTCACATTCGAGACCTGGAATTCATTCAGAACACAATTATTTTGGACATGTGATAGACCTTTTATAACTATATGTTTAATTTAATTCATAACACTGCAATTTACCCCTAAAGTTCCATTTGTTATCTTAGAGAATTAAAATACTTGTTAAATTTCACAACACGTTTCGGCTATGCTTATTTCTGGCACTGAGTTTAATACTATAGAGTCGTAACATGGCGTTCAAACAAAACTCTCCATGTAGACAGGTCCATGTCAAAACTCTTTAAAGAGGGGACGTAAAATCATAACAATGTGCTCAAGATACTCTTAAGGCACGAGTTGTAACTAAAGCCCTTTATCTAGCCGCGAATTACTCGAAATCGGCTCGACGAATTTTCTTTAAACTTTTCTTATTAATTGGATCAGATCCCTAACTAGACACTAAGAAGCTTTGAAATCAAAATTCTCCAAAAAAAACTGTTCATTTAGTAAAAAATGTTGATACAATAGATCCACAATGTGTTTGTTTTTCATATCCGGTACCCATTGGGTGCCCTTTTTTTCCATGACTCCTCTCGATACAATTCTTCATAACTTCTTACTTATATGGAATCTATTCCCTAGACATAAAATATCAAAGAAAGGGTCCATTTAAAAATTCTTTATAGAGGCGAAGTAATGGTCCAACCGTATACAGCAGATATAATCTTCTTACAGCACGTGTTGTACCCGACCTCCTTAATCTAGCTGCATATTTCTCGAAATAGGTTAGATGTATTTTCTTTATAAGTTTCCTACTGTTTGAACAGAGATCAGTCTAGACACTCACAAAGACCTGTTGAAATCAAAATCTTTTAAGTAACAGGTCAAATCAATACGAAATATTGATAAAATCGATGCACTAAGGGTGTGGGGTTTTTTTTCATACCCGATACCCATTGTGTGTCATTTATTTCCATGATTCCTCTCAAGGAAATTCGTCAGAACTTCCTCCGTGTTTCCAATCTATCAACTCCAGATAAAATGTCAAAGTTGGGTCCATGTCAAAACTCTTTAAAGACGGGATATAATGGCTCAATCGTATCCGGCATATATAATCTTCTGACAACACGTGTTGTACCCAACTTTCTTATTCTAGCCGCACATTTCTCGAAATCTGCTAGATGCATTTTCTTTACACTTTTCCTACTGTTGGAACACAGATCAGTCTAGACAGTCACGAAGAAGCGTTAAAATCAAACTCCTCTAAGTAACAGGTCTTATTAATACGGAATATTGATAAAATCGATGCACTGTGTATGTTTCTCATACACGTACCCACGGGTGTCACACATTTCCATGATTTCTCTCTACTGTCAAAGAAGTGTCCAAGTCAAAACTCTTTAAAGACGGGATGTTATTGCCCAACCGTATACACTAGATATAATCTTCTTACGGCACGTGTTGTACCCGACCTACTTTATCTAACCGCGAATTTCTCGAAATTGGCTCTACGATCCTTCTTTAAACCATCTTACTGATGGAATAGATCCCTAACTAGGTACGATCCTAGAGACGTTGAAATCAAAATCCTCTAAGTAGGCGTTCCAATAGTAAACTATTGATGCAATAGATGCACAATGTGTGTTTTTCACACCCATTACCCATTTGATGTCAATTATTTCCATGATTCCTCTCTACACAATTCGACAGGACTTCCTTTCTGTGTCAACTCTATCCCCTAGAGATAAAATGTCAAAGAAAATCCTATGTCAAATCTCTTTAAAGAGTGGACGTAATTGCGCAAATGTATACGCAAGATATAATCATCTTACCTCACGTTTTGTATCCAAAACCCTATAAGCCACGAATTTCTCGAAATCAGCACGACGAATTTTCTTTACACCTTTCCTAATGTTAGAACAGTTTACTGTCTAAATACACTCCGAACCCCTTGGAAATCAAACACCTCAGAACGATTTATACAATCGATACAGAATGTGTGTTTTCATTACCGGAACTTATAGGGTGCCCCTTATTTCCATGATTCTTCTCGAAGAAATTCGTCAGAGCTTCCTTCGTGTATTGAGTCAATCCCCTAAATACAAAATGTTAAAGAAGGATCAAAATTCTTTAAAGAGGGGACACAATGGCCCAATCGTATAGGCAAGATATAATCTTCTTACGGCACGTATTGTATCCTACTCCTTTTATCTAGAAGCGAATTTCTCGCAATCGGCTCAACTAATTTTCTTTCATTGTTTTCTACTTTTGGAACAGGTCCTTATCTAGGTACTCTCCCAGACGTAATGAAATAAAAGTTCTCTAAGTTTTAATTAAATTAGTACAAATGATTGATAAAATCGATTCACATTGTGTGTTTTTCGTACCTGGTATCCAGTGGGTACCCCTTATTTGGATGATTCCTCTCAATGAAATGTGTCAGGACATACTTCGTGGCTTGACACTATCCGTGAGAGATAAAATGTAAATAATAGTCCAAGTCAAAACTCTTTAAAGAGGAGATTAATTCCCCCATGTGTATACGTAAGATATCATCTTCTAAGATCAGGTTTTGTACCCGCCCTCCTCTCCCCGCTTCTTGTAACTCCCCCCCCACCACTTTCTCGAAATCTGCTGCACGAAATGTTTTATTAATTTTGGTTACAGTTGGAATAGATCTCTAACTAGAAGCTGTCCAAGAGACGTTGAAATCAAAGTCATCTATGCAGGGATTAAGCTCATACAAATTATTTTTAGAATGGATCCACATTGTTCGTATTTTCAAGGACTTCAAGACAACAGTCAATGTTAACTGAAGGCTTCT
>QKMX01050049.1:0-11184 GCA_003401595.1 Venustaconcha ellipsiformis
AAAAAAAAAAAAAAAAGTATGCGAGAAAGCTTACCACTAACTTTCCATATTCCATGAGCCATGAGTTTTCATAGGTTCACCCTCCACCAAAATATACTGGCCACCATGAATGGCCTGTCATGTACCCCAAAAGATTGGTAAACTCCTCAAAACCAAGCAAACAAAACAAAACAAAAGCCGCGGAAAACTACTATAGAATCAATATTAAAGGGAGATAATAATATAACTGATCAATGGGATAGAACAGTTGAAGGTACCGGTCTATACGAAGGGTTTAATTTGATTTAAATTAAATTCTAAAAGACACGATTAAATTGAAATTAAACGATTCTCATTCAAATTAGTTGGAAGGTGAAAGCACGTATTAAGAAGTCCTTAGTCCTTGCATTCTTGATAGAGACAATAATTAAAGCCTCGACTCTGATGAATTTACAAACGAAGTTAAAAACAAGACTTGACATATTTTAACCGCTTGAACTATTTATGATGCTTCTTATTATGGAAAATGTCAACTGTTTGAAGACAATGCATATATTACTTGAATACCTAAAGATGAGAAACTATCAGAGTATGAAAAATTGACGGTTTCGATATATTTTTAAATATTGTATATAAACATGTTTCTGGATGCATTGCAAACGGGATAAAAGGTATAGTTATTCTCGTTTCAGTAGATATATTGGGAAACCACATGATTAGTATGTAAGATAAGGTAATATATTTTGCATGGAAAATATACCTGGATAAGTATTTCTCATTGATTTTGAGAAAGCATTATAATCAATTTTTTACCCCTCGATTTCGCCTCTAAACTTATTTTGGCCTACGATTGTAAAACTTAATTAGATGACCACTACAATTTTGCCTTTACCTGAAAATAATTATGCTGGCCCCTGTGTCGACGGGTGATCTTATATCAGCAGGATTGTTTATTAGTGTATTATTGCTTTTTGTGTGCAGAAGTTTCATATTTATGTCAAAAGGTACTTATTATGTGAAAGGAATACGTATAAATGACACCAGATAATTAATTCCTCAGTGTATCTGATGCATTTTCATCCTTGTGATTCTTTCTCACATGCGAAGGTCGCATTAGAAGTTTTTGAGCTCTTTACCTTGTTACCTGATCTCAAGTTAAATATTACCAAAACATATTATAAAGTTAAGTGTTGAAGTAATTTACCATACGTTATAAATTAAGTGAGTAAGAAAGTTTGCATTAGCGATGATACTGCACCTATAAATTCTTTACTAGGATCAAACCGTAACAACTGTGGTAATTGTAAAGGTCCACGTTGATAATTTCGTTCAAACCCGGCCAAGGCTTCACTTTCTGTTTTAGTCGATAGCGTTTCTGCTTCCTTGTATTTGCTTGCACCGTCGATGACCGTCAGCTCGTATTTGGATTTAAGTGTCTGTCGTTTGCCGGATGTGCCAGTGATGTTTTAATATGGCAAAAACAAAATATCTGCCTGATGAACTTTGTTGGGAGTAAATCGTTTTAGGACCTGGTAGATAAATTTGCCATATTGCCTGTCGGGTCAACCAATCTGTTGCAACAGAGCCGCGTTTAAACGAATTTATCACAATGGTCGCATTTTCTACGGGTTGATCATGGCAAGGAATTTCTCGGTGCAGCATCATCGCTGATACAGCAATATAACGTTAAAATCAGAAGTGGACATGACGCCATACATCGTTGAACGATTTAATAGAACACTTACTGATCGATTATTTGGACTTTAGTACTCCCATAAATTACTAATCAAGGACAGATCTTGTGAATGGGTTGTGAGACTAAAAAACGTAATAGCCGTGTTAAACAATGAAGTCAGGCGTGACATTCCCATGAAATCCATCAATGTAATCGCAAAGAAACATATCCGAACAAGCGACGCGACTTGCCATTGTGTCACTCACGGAGACCAGTGCTGCGTGGCAACGTGACAGAAAGGTATTTACACGAACCTGGTGAACATTAATGTGGTACAAATAGAGCACCGATCCTATCTGGAGTGTAACCACTCATAAAATTTCTAGCGTGGTTAGTTCTACTGGCAGGCAAGCAATCTATAGTCAAGATTCAACCACTAATCAGCGTGGATTTGTCCGCAAACAATTACAAGTAATTCCTGAAATTACACAAGTACCACCAGCTTGGATCCGCTAACGCATCATGGCATCAGCTCAAGAGGGCTAGCGCCCAAAGTAGGTTACACATAAGACATGTCAGCGCGACATTTTCGCGTGTGTGACCGAGACTAAAATCGACTTTGTCCACGGGTAAAGTGTCGTGGATTCTTACAAAAATAATATTGCCACAACATTATTGTGTTACAACAAGCACAATGACCATTTTGTCATTGTTTCAGCGTCATGATAAATTCAACATCAAGATGAAACTCGCGTTTAGCTTTTTTTTGTTTTGTCATCTCGCTGATAGCCAGTTAATATTTCGTTACCGTGCCGGGGACTATTGGCACGTCGGGTTCCAGAGGTGGATATACCGTTGGTGGATTTGGCAGCAGATCTCAACAAAGGTTGATTAGAATTTCACTCTAATTTCCCTCCATCTGACTTTTCAAGGTCCCAAAGAGCAGTGGAGAACAGGGTCAAAAAGAAGAAAGAACTCCGTTAGGTCATTATTGGCGCGCCTAGGACCAGCCATGTTACTTGGGAAATGAAAATAAAATTAAAAATTAAATATTAATTACCTTCCCTAGGTGGCAATATGATGGAAAGGTTATAATCGTATTGTGACTTACTACATCTCACTACATTTCAAACTATGTATTACCATATTAACTAAAGCTTTACATTTGCATTTAGGTTAGAATGAGAACTGATTGAAACGTACAAGATATTTTTTGTCAAAAGCCAAGACATTATTACTTTTTAACACATAGAATGATTATCATTTATTCCTGGCATTCTCAAAAAAATTTGTGAAACTGTTGTCAGGCCTTAGGTAATAAATACGAGAAGTGCATGAAGATACCAATGTCAATGATGATAACGTGTCCCAACGTAATACTGAAAACAACGTGCAAATAAAAAAAGTTAACAAAAGATAAATGTGTAACCAATATTTTACACATTTCTGTTAGGAAAACAGTTATATATAGTTTATGGTTACTAAAGTGTTAGTAGAGAACTAATAAAGTTGGAATAAAATTCTAAATATAGTATGGCAAGGCACCTTCAAGGAGGATTCGTCACAAGGATAAGATAAATTGTACAATGTTTGTTTTTTAATTCAGGAATATACAATTGGCGATGTGGTAATTAATTGCATCTGCCTATTTTTTCATTCTCACACTTGTCACAAAAATGTTTTGGATAGATAACGTGAATATTCTTTTAAATACATAATACCACCTACTATGTGTTTCAACTGAAAATCAACTTGAACCGATATTAAAATCTCTGTTGTTAAATGAGTTACCGAGAAGGTTGACATATACGCATACGTTTTTACGAGTTAGTTTTAAGAACATTTAAATTATTTTCCTGGTCATTGGGACACAATCAAACTGTAATATGGAGTGGCGTGTTACAAAGGTGATAAAGTAACTGAACATATTTAGTTTTAAATATACGCAGTCCTAATTTCTCTGGCTTGCATTAACCTTACTGATTATACCTTTTTATTTGGTGTTTAAGGCTGAAACCATCTTTCTTTCCTCTCAGCTGCATTTTGTCTCATTTCCGTTGCAAAACGTGAACATATTGTGCCTTTTTCTTGAATTCTTGTGCGCAATCTTTGTGTTGTCGTCCGGTTTTAATTTATTTTCTTTTCTTCTTTCTCTCTAAGACATGTGCATAGAATTTCTTATGTATTTTCCAGACTTATTTTTGCTATCTAAAAATATTAAAAGTTACAGATTTCCAGTAGGTTTTCAAACACAAAATGTAATTAGTCATTTTGATTGTAAAATATGTCTGAGCCAATTGGCATAAGAAATTTAATATTCGCAATAGCGAAAATAAGTTGGATAAATTGTTATTCCACCCGTCTATCATTGTCTAAGTGCATTTTCAAGCTTTGTGTTTCGTTACAATTTATTCTTTCCCACCGATCTAACTTATTAATATACAATCTTCAGCATGCAAAGCTTTGCACACTGCGAAAATGAAGAAAGTGGAAAAGGAAAAAGATTGGATCGGAATTATATACCTCTGACATATGATTTATTCGTTCTAACACTGAGCTAATCAGATCACTTATGTACCTCTACAAATTGCCATTTATAATCAGGGGTGCCAGCAGATTTTTGTTTATGGGGTGGAGGAAAATATGTAGCGGTCAGCTATTAAATTTTATGTATGTAGGGAAATAAAATGCTGAGATGTGAATTACAAGAGGGCAGGTGCATCCTCCCTGCTCCCATGTCTATAATATATTTTAAGAAGAATGATATTTTAAAATTTTTGTCCTCACTTTGGCTTTATGGTAAATATTCCTCTATGATAAAAAAAAAATCTAATATGAACCGAACATTGAACTTAAAGACTTATTTATTTGATTTCAAATTGAAACCGCAATCTCATTCTTTTGTCACATATAAAAAATTCAGATACAAGAAACTATACCCAAAGATTCTCAAAATAAATTTCAGTAGTTCCACACTTAGCGTCTTTCATTTTAGTATAAATGCCCATTTTGTTGGTCATCGTCCTTATCACATGGGACATATACAGTTGGAGCAATATCTTGTATGGTGAATTTTAACGTACAACTGTTCTTAATTTCTTCCATTATTTAATATGTTTTCTCTTCAGGTGAACCTTTGAATCTCATCCTGGGCTTTGTTTTGAGTCTTCCTTTAACTGATGTTTATTTGGGTTATTTTTTGAAAGTCAGTAGATTGGGCTTTAAAATCTAGCAGAATCAATCCGTATTATTGTTTTCTCCATTAATTCATTTGTATGGAATTTATTTCTTTAACTTATTCAAGTAATTTTTTCTCTGGAAATACAGCGTGCTCTTAATAAATAATATTCTTCGGCAGAGACATTCACTGGGATTAATAGTGAATTCAAAACTGGAATTGTATTCTGTGTTTCAACAAAAGGTTGTCGGTACAACACCACAGTACAAGGCACCACAGACTCATAAACACGTTCAGGGTTGGATTTAATTTGGATTTAAAATGAAAATTATTCAGACCTTTTATTATTAGGACTTGTGTCTGTAATTCTAGGTTATTTTGTGATTTAATTCGCTATAACATAAGTTCTTATGTTTCACTTTCACTTTGTATACTAGAAAAATAAATTATTTGCTGAATTTTACAAAGTTGCTTGCTTTTCACTCTTTTCTTTTATTTAGTTTAAGAGGAATGACACGTACCACCATCTAAATACCTTTGGTAAACTTTTAAAAAATTTAGGCAACATTTTGAAATGTGAAATTAAAGATGTACATTATAGTGACTGTGCTTAAGGAATTATCTACCCGTCTCAATTAAATTTTCAATTGCGAGATATGGACAACAATATCTTTTAAAGAAAAGATAACTCCTGTCATTCTTTTTGAAGAAGGAATTTGCAAAGTATGAAGATGGAAGGAATTCAAAATATTGTCAAAATGTAATGTCATACCTAAACCCCAGTAGACACCATGCAGCACGCCCTGCAAAGTTCCGAGATATTCCGATGGAACACTGGTACAAAGGTATTTAGTTTATACAAACCAAACGCCGGCAAATGAAAACCCTGAATAAGAAAAGAATAGTTTCGTGCTTAACTCATACAACAATTATACGAAATAGGCTTGATATGGAGGCAAGAAGCAGCTGACTGATATTTTGTAACGGCATGTGTGTCAAATTTGTGTCATGTGATCTTGTGATAAAAATTTTGTTGCACTGTCACTTCTGAGTGGTTTTAGCCTGTTCAGATGAAACTTAATTGCTTTGCACAGAATGTATATTGATTTAGTTTCTAATATTCTGTATATTGCTTGAATGAAGCTGCAGGGGTTATAAGCCTACCTATTTATTTGGGGTGCGACAACCCCAAACCGCCTAGGCCCCGATTCTGCAATTTAGGCCTTGGAGAAATGTTGATTTCTTTTGTAGCGAAAAGCCAATAAGAGTCTTGTATGTAAGACTGGTTGTCAAGATGAAATCAACACGGGTCAAAGCACGTCAAGAGTTAAGGCCCAGACTTGGTCTCGTGGTGCAAACAAAAAAATGGGCCGACTAGGTCGCTGCGTTTATTGAGTTTGATATGCATTTTAGTATGCTCGCTGACTGGTGATGTGTATTTATATCGTTGTTGTAATAATAATACTAATGCGTGATTCTGCGCTTACTACGGAATCTCGTGCAGCTAAACATACTCGAAAACGACTAGAACCAATTAATAACGAAGATTTCTATCGTTTATGGAGCGCGGTTTGAAATCAATGTTGTCGTGGTTGACGATGACCATGGACTCGATTATAAGCACAATTGTTGGTATATTTGCATGACAGATCGCATCACATTAGGAAGTTTCAGCACCACAACATGTATTTTAAGCATTTTAGGATTACAGACTATTGAATTCTCAAAAAAAGAAATAATATGGTGTTTGACCCATTCTGGATTAGTGAGGTTTAACTGAGGATAAACGGACATCAAGAACAATCTGAAGAAGTCTTGCTGAAATATGGAAACAATCATGTTGCGTATCACCGTTTGATGACATTTATGGGGCGCAATCAGAATATTGATTCTGTTCTGCAGATATCTTTGCAGGATTTCACAATGCTATATCCGATCTACTACTTCTCGCCGGAACACATGGGTTGGTTTAGACATTCTGTCGCTGACATACATTTTCGTGCTCGAGTCGGTACACTGCCAGCTGATGGGAATGACTACAGAGAAAGTGCTGTAATATTATCAGACAAGAAAATGCAGCTCAAAGATGTTGGTAAACGAATGATTTGCTGATTCACCGGTGGATAATATGTAGTTAAATCATTCATAATGTTGTATAAAATGTAATATAAACACGTCAATGTTACTCTGACACATGTTCAGATAAAAAGCTGCAATCGGCATCAAAGAAGAATTGAGCAACAACAATAATGTTAAAATCAACGGCGATGCAAGGCCCGAATGTGCTATGGTTGACTGAGTTTATAATGGTAGATATTTAGGGAAGATCTCCTGCTAGAGTTAAGAAACCTGGTGTCGGTTACGTTGATTTGTCGGAATATGCGATTAAAGATGAGCTTCTAATCTTATGAACCTCGCAGGGGTTGACAAGGGTGAAGTTGTGTTTTTTTTCATGATCAACTTGAAAGGCTAAAGACAAGCAATATAAATTCGGTTAATATGCCCCGGACAGTTTTTTGGCGCGACCACATATAAAATCCCGCCATTTACTTATGACGAAAGAATTAGAGACTTCAGTGTATTGATCGCGTCGATCATAAACGAGATCAGTAAACATGTTGCTAAAACCGTTGATACAATGACCGCATAACACAGCAAGAATGGAAATAAAATTGTTGTCTTGAAAGAACCAGCTCCTGACGATGACTCCGCAACGAAGAAATACGTGGATGACAGCGACAAGACGGTTGATAATAAATGAGCCACGTTGCGAGCTGAGTATGACGCTCACGTAAACCCGTTTAACTGTCTTCACCGATGATTTCTTTGGAAGTCCAATGGTCATCAATGTGAAGCTCGCTGGAATTAATAAAAATCTCGGTGATATGGTCGGCGTTCAGAGATCAATAACCGAGAACAGCAAGACCATCGCGGATATATACAGTGGAATCTCCGACGTCGCTGAGTGCCTGAGAAAGATCATAGCTCGCGTAATTCATAATCTGTTGATGAGCACGGTATGCACAGTAGCGTCTGAATCAGCAACATGGTCACATGAAAACAAATCCATCAGATATACCAGTGAGGTCAACAGGGTGTACAGGCTTTCCGTGTTTAGCGCTGAGCGATTTTGGTTACTTACCATACATCCATGTCGTCAGTCCATCGACAGATTATCTGGAACCGTGTCCAGAAGACAAATAATTAACCTCAGCGACATGCTGCCGGTGTATTGAAATCATCGAAAAAAGCAAAACAAAAAATACAGAATATGTATCATAGTCATCATCAATGTGGCTTATGTGGTGTCCTTCCTGGTCGCTGTAACAACGACGATAATCGACGCATTATCAGCGACGTACGTGATATCGGCATTGATAGGAATCGGTCTCGCAGTTGCTGTAAGCGTTTTTTGGTACTTTTAATGTTATCGCGAAATGACTATCTACATGTGGGGACAAATTAAATACATCAATACAAATAAATAGTGTTTGTGGTGACACGTGCAATTTATAAATATATAATAGATAATTTCAACTGGGTAAAATGATGGTGTAATTTCAGACAGGGAATTTGCTGTAATTATTGATATTTATTATCGGTATCACAAGATAGCGCCGTCGCGATATATCGTCGTCGAAAACGCATAAGAAGCGACAACGTCGCCAACGCACTTATTTAGAATCCATAACTTTATAATAATGACCGCAAAAATAACTACACGACTGGAATATATTATCGCTAAGACAATCCCCTCCCCAACCGACGACCACAGCTAGATGAACGACGTCAACTAAGCCGGAATTTGGTATTAGTTTTCTAACTCCGAAAAAAACCCTAATTGTCGGTTGTTTGAGATCGCACTGGCACAATTACGACTTCATTAGAATTGGAAAAATATCAGATCAAATTATTTGGTTACTTATCCGTCAACAATTCACTGGTATTCTCGTATATAACTAAGATTGGTGTAAAGGGTTAGCCAGTCCTCGACTGGAACGTCGTGTGATTTCCAACAGAATCGTGTCAAATTGAACAAATCAATGATCAACTTCAGCATAGAATTAAGTCAATAACAGGGAAGGAATCCAGAATCGCTATCAAGGTACACGAGCCAATGTTGAGTGCCGCCATTTAGGTATCAAAGAAAGATTACACCGATGGCATATATAAGCCGTCGATGAGAACTATATTGGGGTGGCCGCTGCTTGCGAGATCTGTTTTTGGACTCACACAATCACAAAGATCTGAGTATTTACTGAGACTATTTGGTTTTATCAGAGATCCAAAATACTGAAAACTCCTCTGGAAATGACGATCATCTCTGGATAATATTCCCATATCATTTGGACTGGAGTCGTTAGATAAGAGAGATGCAGAGGGTTCCTTAAGCAGGAGAAGTCGCCAGCGCGATAACTCAGGAACATGAAAATACACAGCGCAATTTGAGAGCGTTATGTGTGTGTGTGTGTGTGTGTGTGTGTGTGTGAATGTTTGAATGATGTTCTTAAACAAAAAGTTCATTAATACAATACGACATCTGATATGGGTGACTCTCAGTGCTGTTTATTCAATAGACGAGATTGTCAAAATAACCAGTAGTAATTCTAGTCAGTAATCCTTGCCAACTATCAAACTAGGTTTGGATCACGATAAAATGTAGAAGGATCTCACTGACATGATTCAATAATATTTTCCAAAGATCATTGCAAATTGGGGAAAAAAATAAAAAAACTTAAACTATTCACATATATAATAACGCTCCAGATGAAGGTGGTCGTTATGTATCGCCCAGGATAGTTAATATTACGTCGACAATTTATGTAAACCTTATTTGTGACGCAGTGGGTGGTAGTTATCAAGTTGGATCACAAGCGTCTGAGCAAGCCAAGCAGGAATATGTTCTTTAAAATTTTTCTTCCGTGGTCCCGCCGGGTCATTTGATTGTGTCAGTGCCCACTAATCCTCTTAATTTACGATGTCGTAATCCAATTTTGTCACGGATACATTTTATTCTAAATGACCAAGACCGACATTTATTAAATATCTGACAGAAAGAATTAACTGGTAGTTTGTATGTGCATGACAGGCCTTGAGCTCTAAAAAGCTAGGGCCAACCGTGAAGTCGTCCGACAAATAAAATAACTCATTCCGCCGAAATAAAAATATAACTTATCTTTTTATCGCAGCAATGGCCCTGGTCTGATACATTATGTTATACTGTATACCCCATAGTGGGTTTTTTTCGGTACTGGTAACGTCACGATTAAGCATTGGAAGTCTTGGATTCGAAATCGGAACTCTTGGATTCAGCTGAATCATCCCGTTGCATGAAATCCACAAGTGTTCTTACTATCACGCACTCACACACTTACTATCACGCCTCTCGAGTTCCATACTGGCGAGACAGTAATTTTCTCAGTGGAACAAATGTAGCAATCTCTTGACACCAATTAAAGCGGCTAGATACATTTCCATTTCGCGCTTGAGTAATTTAATAAATCTGCCCCAAGATTATATCTACCTTCTCTCCGTCGCTGATGTATCATTTCAAAATCGTCTTTGATTTTTTCAACATTAAGTTGAACCACGTGATAATCTTGTTGTAATTGTTTAATATTAGGATATTTCGTTAAAAGTGTTGTTTTTAGTGCGTCTTACTGGCGATTTTTAACTAGCAAAAATGGAGTAAGAGAAAATGAGCATTTGATGCCGTTCTATAGGATCACCTCTTGGGGTATCCTTCATGACGGTGTTGTTCTTTTGCCGGTGGCATTTCATCGGGGTCCATTCATAACTTTTCTTACTGGTTATTTTCTTACAGGTTACATTTGCCCATTTTCTCTTACTGGCGTTTTGCCATGGGGGATGGGGTGTAAACACATGCTCATTTTGTGCTTGGACATAGTCCCGGCGAAACCCAAGTTGCGAAACGAAATCCTAAAGGTTTGGAGGTCTGTCCGGGCCTAACGTCAATTATCCGCACGCACTTCGGTCAACAGGATATGTATTGGTTATGATAATGTTTGCACGCCCTACCCCAAGGTCAATCCAGAGGTGCAAAACGAACACCACTAGTGAGGTTCACAGATGAATGTGGAGCGAATTATCAATGACCAGTACATATCATGTTGACTTTTGAGGCAGGCGCGGCTTTTCCCACCATTAAAATACTTTTTTTTAAAGACGCCTATAAATTGTCCTTAGCGTGATTCGAACCTGAACAGAGATCCGCATGGCGACCAAATGACAACCATGCTGACCTTTACACCACCGAGTTCGTAATAAAATATATTTCCTAACACATACATGCAGACATACATACATACATACATACTTACATACATACATA
>QKMX01050060.1:4829-15151 GCA_003401595.1 Venustaconcha ellipsiformis
TGTTTTTGTATCATTCACTGGATGCCAATGGATTGTTTTTGTATCATGCCTATGCTGGATGCCAGTGGATTGTTTTTTGTAAAACGGAATGTAATGTAGTTGGTAAGTGTACTGTGATGAATATATGGAAGTATCTGTTGCAAATCACTCACTGGGGAAAAAAATTCCTGAGCCTTGAGAGTGCATCTTCATCCCATTTACTGCAAGAAACAACACTGGGCAAAGTAAGGCAACTAGCTTCTGTCTTCCCTGTCAAAGTTGCTTTGAATTAATTTTAGATCTCATCAGTCTCCACTTTAAAAGTGTCCATCTTGCCATAAAAGACAAATTAATGTGTATAATTTCATTGAAAAAATTACTTATGAAGCTTCACCCATACCGCAATATGAAATTCAGTCAGCTAGAGGCTTCTACCATTGCTATTAGGCATCAACTGATCCCATAAATCCATCTTTTCCATTTATTTCTTTTTTTTTTCTCTCCCTTTAATCTGCACACTTGTCCAATTGTAACACAAGGAAGGATTATAAGTGTTCTGTTCGAAAGATAATTCCTATAAATATGTTACTTCTTTACCTATTTAAATGCCATATACCTTATAAAATTCTAAATGCAGCAGATCCCAATTTGTCCTTTAAATTTTAGCTGTTTTGCTTTATGCCTAGACTGAATAAGTCATTCAGCTCATATCCAAACCAATGATGTGTATCCACAGATATACTGAACTCATTTTGACACCTTTTAGGACAAAACATTTTGGAATTAAAATGTACCCTTACTTAACTATTTACTTGTTTTATCACTGCATCAAGTTTTTATCTACCATATATGCTCTCTTTTAAGTCCTGTCCAAATGCAAACAACATAGACCCTGATCTGTCATTGCATAATACACCAGCAAATCAAAGTCTATATTGTTTGTTCTACTGATTACTCCTAGCAGACAGCATAGACCTGGACCTTCTGGTGCATTATATCATGGCAGATCTAGGTCTGCACAGCTGAACTCAACTTAACAAGTATATATGGTATTTCACACATTCATAACAGTGTTGTGAAAGAGATTTAGGATGTATATTTTATTTAGTATGTCAATATCCAGATCATCTTTCCTTCACCACAGGTGTTAAGATAATAAGAATATCATAAATCTAGAATGTAAAGGTGACATTCTTATCAACAATACTGTTTACTAAAATTTTCACTGCAGTGAACCTCATAAACTCTTCTTACAGTGCATTTTCTTACATCACATTTATCTTAAGCACAGTTGTGTCAAATAAGACTTATCTGTCAATTGTATTATGAAGCAACCTAGTTTATTTTCTCCTGTATCATTATTCCAGCATTAGAAGAATTGCATATTAAAATGAATGGTAGATTGTTGATTTTTAGCTCACTTGGCCATAAGCATATGGTATAACTCCATGCTCATTTTGCATCATCCTTTCATGAATACTTGCTTGTACCACTTTGCAAGTTATATATTTGATCTAAGTTTAATCAGTTAGAATATGGGAGAAATTATCTTCAGGATTTTGGATGAGTTCAAAAGTGAACAAGATCCATGTTAATCATGCATCAGATTAACAGTTTGTTACCACTCTAGAAGCCATATTTTGCAATATAAGTGTTTATATGATAAAAATTTTGCAGGAGTTTGATTCCCACATATTAATGAGATGATCTTGTATCTGAAAGCATTAGCATTGAACCAGTCAAGAAACTGGATTTTTTTTTATTCATGGACTCAGATCATCATGATATGTGAAGAGTATGAGAAAAATCCATTCCTTACTGATATCCTAATTTATCAACACTTTAGCAACTTTATTCCTGATCAGATTTCTATCAAACTGGTTAAATAGCTTTTAGCCAGATGATCAATATCTGACCCACTTGTGGCCCTTGTTTCTATTAGGCCCTGACTTTTGCCAAAGGAGGATGGGTCATTTTGCCTACAATATAAACTTTCTCCTTTTTATGGGATGGCATGTTGTCTGTCATCTCTGTTAGTATATGTTTGTTATCCATGTGAACTAAAAGGAAGATTGTCTTGAAACTTTCCACACATATTCATCCTAAGATCTAGTTCATCCTAAACGCATATGGTGATGCTCAGACATCTAGTATGGCCAACATGGTGACTATCATGAAATCTTGTATCACCAATCCTCCTATACTGATGGTCTTATCAATATGTGGTTTAATTAAAAGTTTTTATATGGTATCCAGTTGGTCATAAATGAAAATGGTGCCAGTCTGACCCCTAAAATATGGTCGGTATGACAGTCAACTTCAAAATCTTGTCATCACAAAGACTTCTAAACAGAAAGTCATGTCAGCATGTGGGTTTTCATTAGAAGACCTTTCTTTGTCTCCTTCTGAATGGATGGTCATATGACATGGGGCTTTCATTAAGAGACTTTTTATGATATCAAGTTGGTTCTAAATGAAATTGTGATAATCTTACATCCATCATGATGGCCATCTTAAAAATCTTGCTATTGTTACTTCTCCTTGATGGTGGTCATTTTGACATGAAGTTTCCACCAAAAGATTTCTTATGATATCTAGTTGGTCCAAATTAAAAATGGTAACAATCTTATATCCAGTATAACCACTATTTTGGCAACAATGAAAATCTTATTATGCAAGATTCGTGATTTCAACACTCAGCATTTAAAAAAATATAAATGGTTATATCTTTGATTTCTAGAAATTGTTTTAGAGCAGATGAAAATAAGTCCTTTTTAAAGGAACTATTGTTCACAGAAATGTATATTATATTTGCTTGAAAAATGAAGACTGAACTGAGCCAGTAACCTTAACAACTTCTGTGCAACCTCCCAATCCCCTCCCTGAATAGATCTACTACAAAATGGATAAAATTAACCAATATTGGATAATGTCAGATTGTATATTTCTTTTTTCATGTTTTTCCTCTAGTTCCTTGTATCTTCCCAAAATGTCTACACACAAAATTTTAAGATACCATATCCAGTTGTGTTTAATTCATGTAAATTAAACTTGATTGTAAAGAGCAGTCTTAGATACTTTATAAAATCACTGAAATCATATTTTGTTACAATAATATGGACTCCAATTAATTATCTCTTTAGATAAATATCTTTCATTTTCAAAATAATTTAAAAGTCCTGCAAATATTTTTTTAATTTATGGAGTGATAGTAAAATAAATTCCTTCCATACTTTATTATATGATTTTTTAACTGTACTGTCAAGTCTAATTAAATTCATCTCTACTAACATATTCTTGTGGTGAATTCAGACATAACTTGTTTAGAATACTCCCTATAGCAAATCAGTCTAAGTTGTCATTTTTCATTTCCTGGCTATTTATGGTTTGGCCACTGAAAGGTTAAAGAGAAAGTCTGCCCAGCTTATATGATGACAAAGAAAACCACTTGAGCTGGTGGTAGGTTATCTCCACTGATGTGTGATTTATGATGACTTTTCAATCTACAAGCCCACTCATTTACTACCATAGGTATCAACACAAAACTATCTATACCAAATATTAACTCCTGTAATATGCAGAATATACTTCCAGTTATACTACAAGCACTGCTAACAATTTCAGTTCTAGACTATATGATCTACAGACCTGATTTCTAACAAAGAAACAAAATACTTTTAAAATGGCATTTTCTTGAGCCTTTAAGTTTGTGAACTTAAAAAGAAATTTAATTTTTTAAAATCTATTTTCTCTAATAGCAACATAGTTGAATTATATTTTGAAATGTTAATGAGTGAGTTAAGGAATTATTAGGCTAATAAAAAGACGATGAATTAACACATTAAAAAAATAATTTACACACAGGGGCATCAAACAATTTCTCATTGTGATGGCTTATATGGAGAAAAGTTGGTCTTTGTCAAATGAGTTGGATTTTCATGGATGTAAACTCATAGTTTAAAAAATAATTATGGGCAACTATGACCTGATATATTACCCAGGTTTTAATGACCTTGTTACTATATCAGAAGGTGGGGCAATTATTGTTGAAAAAAAGCATGATGCAATGAAATGGTCATCTAAAAGAATAGTCTCATTGAACAAAAAGTGTTTTGTAAAACTCTGTTGATTGATTGATAGTTACTTCTGTTTGGAAGACAAATTAGAATATATAAAATTCTCAAGATTGTCTACCTGCCCGTCTAATTGTTTACTTCTTGATACAGCAGAATGGATAGATGCATAATGTGGGCTAACTCCTCATACATTATCAGATACACTAGGAAACATGATATCACATGATATCAATGGAATATGGGTGTATAGATTTGTAAAAATACAAACTCTGATTTTGGTGCAATCCCTTGAAGAATCTGTCATTCTTAGTTGGTAGATGATAAGGAAAAATATAAACTATGAAAAACAAGAGAAGAGTATGTATAGAGGAACATTTCCAATTTTATCTTCATTTTCCTTGATTCCCTCTTGCATGTTTAAGTACTTAACTACTGTGTGGATACATATGGCATGATTTACTTATGGGTGGTCAGTTTATATAATGTCTATAATCCATTACCTATGAATACCACAAATATATTGAGGCTCTTTAGCATTTTGTGAACATTTGATATTTCCACTTTTTTGAACATATCATTTGCTGACCACAATGTTTCTAGAATTTATTGGTATAAAAAACCCTTGTTCATCATTTCAGTCACATTCACAAGTTGTATGCAAGAACATTGACCCTGTAAACAAACTCATAAACATCAGCTGTTAATTGATTTATTTTTGTAAAATACTGTCCCTTTTATATGGTCAGAAGATTTCAAATGTAATATATCATACTTTTATTATGACTCTATGGTCTTGAATTAAGTAACAGACAAGAGCAAATCCAACAAGTTTTGTAAAATTCAACAAATAATTATTTCTCTAGAATATAAAGTGAAAATTTAAAAAGAACTTAACATAATGTGAATTAAATCCCAAATAGTCATAAAAGATTTAAGTCTATATGCCCAAGTTCCTACCAAATTCCAATAGTATTCCCATTTTTGAATGTTTTGACATGCCTATAGTCTTGAATATGCTAATGTGCCAGTGACCTGTAGAGTGGTAATGTGCTATCAGTCTTTTTATGTATCACAATAATATAATCCAGAATATTCTAAGTTGCCAACATTATTAAAATCTGTCACTAAATTATAATAAAGATAGTTGGATTCATCAGATACAACAGGTTTCTCATGGTGAAATTCTAGTGTCTTAGACCCAGACCCAAATAAACGTATCTACCTCCAGTGATAATGATCCCAATCTTTAACCCACACTCAGAGAAATATTAACCATGTATTATTTGTTTACAAAATAACAGCTACTGGTCAGGTACATAATGAACTTGATTTTGGACAAGGTCAAAGCCAAATTACAATTATACATAACATATAATCATGGAGAAAAAACTAACAAATACAAATTAAATATGCATAACACATTCTAGAGGAAAAGTGGACACATATAACAACACTTAACCTTGAACACAAAAACATTGCAGACAGATACTTAAGGTAGAAGAAAATGTATTCTAACAAATAGACAACTGGTTTGCAGCAAATTTTACAATATCAGTATAAGATTCAAAATGCTTTTAACCATAAAGTACTTGAAAAATATGATAAATTGAAAAAACTAATATGTATTTATATTAAGTGCAATTTTAAGTTCATGTAACCATTTTGTGATGTGATGAAATGAAATCTAAGAAGAGCATTGCTTTCAGACATGCCAGTTTGACACAGGTAGTATTGCTTTCAGACAAGCCATTATGACACAAAGCATTACTTTCAGACATGCCAGTTTGACACAAAAATCACTGCTTTTAGACATGCCAATTTGACACAAACAGTATTGCTTTCAGAAATGACACAAATATCTGCCATTAACAGATAATAATGTATATTTTGACGGTTCTGGTGCACCAACACAAACATATTGGGTATATGAAACACTGAAATCAGAAGACCAAAATTTATAGTACATTAGTACAAAACACAAACCAATTTATATAGTGATAAGACAACCCTAAATATTAAGCATTTACTAGAGAAGGAAGTCTTGTGGGCATTATTTTACACCATAAAAATAAATTTTTCAGAGTTCTTAGTGGGGTTTTGATTGTTGGAGTCCAGGACTCCATACTTTAGGGGGAAAAAAAGAGTCCCAATCCACAAAATTTGTATCCCAATAATGAGATCATTTTTGTTTTGCAATGATTTAGGGCATTATGCATGTGTGTCTTTTTGTAACACCAATATTTTATCAAAATGTTATTACTTATTCATTGTGAAATGTTTAATATTATTGTAAAATAAAGAAAATCTAAAGCAATTAACAATCTAATAATATGACTGAATTTAATGTTACTGCTTTAACATTTCTAAGTCACTTAACTTTTTGTGTGGCAAGAAGAAAACAAACACAAGGTTAAACTTTCTTTGTGCCATTGAAGTTTCCTTCCACAATTGCAACACCATATTCATATATCCAATAATGTCTAATTGTTTTCTCATTTTGTGGCCTTTGGGTTGCCCATTTCCATGATTCATTTGATAAATATTTCAGTTGCTTTGGTATTGTTTTTTTTTATCAGAATTACATCTGATATATGCTGTCTTTAAGCCAAGTTTGCAAGAATTGGGATCATCTGCTGCCATATGCTTGGTACCCACAGAGATTGGGGATTATTTTCAAAAAAGCACACATTTGATATGCATGGACATTGTTTCTTCTCTGATAAATGAAACAAATCAGTTACATTATTCCGAAAATACCAAGAATTACAATACCTTGGTAGTATTTTAGTAAATATGGTATATTATAAATTTGTAGTGTTGCAGACATTGTAGAGATTAACATTACAATGGATTCAAGAATGCTGAATAGTGTTTATTGAAGCAATGTGTCAAACTGCACACCATATAATTAATCTGTTGATCTAAGTGATAAGGCACTGACAATAAAATCAGCCAATGTTGGCCTATGTAACTTCACCTAATCCATTTACAATCACATGGATTGATTTTCAAAACCCAGAGACTGAACAGTTGATACTTGCTTTGTAGAAGCAGATCAAAGGAAAGAAAAGTTTTCCCCAAATAACTTTTTTTAATGAGGACTTGGCTATTGGAATTTTCAAGCATAAAAAAATTAAAATTATTTTTAGGATTATGTCAGCATCTCAGAGAACTAAATATTTACTAGCATATTTGTTGGGCTTTGAGTGCAGGGTGACAATTGCAGAGAGAATGTAAAATTATAATTTGAAATTTGTTATGTATCATAAATAATGATACAAAGCTACATTGTATATGAGTAATTGAGTAATGCATTATACTGCCATGTGTCTTGTCATTCGAATGTGTATAAGGGGGCAGAAACACAAGGCAGCTGCATTGCCCAGAGAAATAATTACTTCTGTTTGTTAAAACTAATATACACATGTAATGATGTTGTTTTAACTGACAATAAATTTGATGATACTTTTTAGAATAATCATTAATTTGGATTAAAATTTTAATAAATTAAGTTTGAGTATTTATTATCAATACTATTATAAATTGTGGTCACTTGTATAGGGCTACAACATGGACAATAATGTCACTTGTTTGCAAGCAAAATTTCTCCTTTTGAATGAAACTTTTTTCAGGGAGGTGATATAAATATTTCACAAGTTTAGCAAGAAATTAACAATGTCACTATCTACAGATAAAGCCAATTTATTTACACGTTTTGTAAAATTCAGGCCAAAGCTAGTTGAAGAATACAATTCAGCAGAGTAGAAGTGTTGTTTTTTTTCAACATCAGAAGAAGATATGGTCCAATGTTGCAGAAAAGATCTGAATTTACAAGTTGCTTTCATTGTAACAATGTCAGCTATGGGAATGCCAAATTTTGATATAAATCTGATGTAACTGTTACAATGTCATCCATGGGAATGCCAAATTTAGACATAAATCTGATGTAACTGTTACAATGTCATCAATGGGAATGCCAAATTTTGATATAAATCTGTTGTAACAGTTACAATGTCATCCATGGGAATGCCAAATTTAGACATAAATCTGATGTAACTTTACAATGTCATCAATGGGAATGCCAAATTTTAACATTAATCTGATGTAACTGTAACAGTGTCAGTCATGGGAATGTCAAATTTTAACATAAATCAGACATCATTAATACATTTTAAAGGATTGAGAAAACATTACAGATTTTAGATCGTTATTCTGTTGGCTCATTGATTATTCACATATTCAAAATCTAAAGAATATTTATTGGGTACAAATTATTCTCCAAATGGTTTTATACTTCCATTACAGTTTCAATAAATGACAGAAAAAGGCTTTAAAGATGTCTTTACAATGATCATGTAAATCTATATTCTTATACAGATAACCGTTGTGGGTTACTTTTTTGATGCTTGTGTAGAGGAACTGACTGGATACATTTTCTGAACCTAGTGGTACATCAGTATTTTTTTTCAATAAATTTCAAGCACATGATTGGATCTCTGTCTCAGATTCTCAGTACATGAATTTGGGTTTCAAATGTGCATCTGACTTAACTAAACATTGATTACTTTTAAACTCCTTCAGTCTAAAAATATTAGTATTGGAAAGGGTTAAAAGAACCATTTATACAAGGATGTGAAAACATTTCACTTGAAAGGAAACAAAAAAAAATGGGTTGCTGTTTTACCAGTACTAATTGATGTTTACATTAGCAGACATCATCAATCTATATACATTACTCCAGCTTAAACAAGCTGAAAGAAAAAGCAGTACAAAATTATGGATAAAACTGCTTGGTTACCTGGAAACAAATGCATTTGAAACAGCAAAATGTAAAGTGGTAGAAAACAATTTCAAAATACAAAACAATTTTTAAAAAGGGCTAGCATCCTAACTTTACTGAGTAAACATTTTGTATCAAGGCAAGACATCTAAGGTGGTCTAGTTTTATGCACAGGAAGATTTGAAGGGAGAGGACATAGAGGACATCAAGAGTTATCTCCATACAACAAAAAAGCTGACATATACAAAGTTGACAAGACTTGTTTGAGAAAAAAAATTTTATGAAATGGAAAGAATATGACGAATTATTTACCATTAGAGAACCAGCAAAAAACATATCATTAAAATAAACTATGTACTACAAGCACAACTTTTCATTAGACATGGAAGAAACATTATATATAGATAAAAGTATTTGTGGCATGAAAATAGAGATTTCGAAAAATGGATTTTTAACATATAAAAGATGCAGACAAAACAATGCATCAGAGCCTGAATGAGTTACAAGGTGCATGAAATGTGAATGTGTTTTAACCACAAAACCAGAATGAAACAAGAAATGATATCAAAAAACATCATGGGTAAATAAAAAGATGATACACATAAAATGTGAAAAAGGCAACAATTTTCACAATGTCCTAGCAGGATAATACATGAAGTAAGTTGAAGTAATTAATGGAGAAAACATTAAAAAATATGAAGTTAATTCCAAGTGCACATTTAAAAAAATGAACAACAGATAAAGTGAAAAAGACCACAGGTTAGTCTAATAAGATTTGTATGTATTTTTGTTGATTTTAATGGCCGAATCATGCCAAGGAAATGAGAGCTAAATGCCTTCACCAAGAACACACATAGAGCAGTACTGGCCTGGCCAGTTGTCATATGAGTTCAGCACAAATTCTACAAAATTAGCTACCTTGGATACTTCTAAGTGATTAAAACAAGATGAAGGAGAATGACAATCACAAAATGTTATGAGAATATTGAGACTTTAAAATTTCATTTAAAGAATATATAGCATCCACATCAGACACTATATATTTTTTTTGTTGAGCGAATTACCATGTACAGTTTCAACATATGCATGACACCTTCTGTTACAACTATTAACTACAAAATATAGTAAATATAAAATGAGTTTCTTTGGGAGGAGTTTAATAACTTAGGAATAAAGTGAAGTCCAGCACACATTCACAGTGTAGATACATCCATATCTTGAAGATGCAGTTTGATCATGTTGTAAAGAGTGAAATTAAGATGCACAAATAAATGGTACATTCAGCTCTAAAAATGTTAGAAATGTTATGGAGAAAACTTAGTTGAGGAAATAGAAAAATGAAATAGCCAGTACCATAAATGTAAACTGTGTGTAGAATGAACGTTATTATTAACAGTTTAGGAATTAAAAACTCAGAGAGTTGTTCTTGTTATAGGGTTTTATGCCATTTCAACACAAGATAGGCTATACATGGTGGCCAGTATAAA
>QKMX01050100.1:0-22763 GCA_003401595.1 Venustaconcha ellipsiformis
AATAATAACAATAATAATAATAAAAATGATAATAATAATATTAATACATGCAAAATAATAATAATATATTTACTACTACTAGAAACAATGCTAATGTTATTGATGCATAGTATATTCATATTTCAAAAACCAAATTTGAAAGCTAAACATGCCTTTAGAGGTCACCTACAGTATCTACAAAATCACTTTGTCCTTTTCCCATGGGTGGTTACTGTAGACAGGTTTGACTGTATTATCATTTTAGAACTTATCAGATGTCGAATGTAAATAATATCAGCAAATCTTATGTTAGCTTACTTTCTCCATTAAATTTTAAATGATTCTTCATCAGAAATAGTTAACTAAATTGTGCCTCATTTACTCATTTTATGTTTCAGAAATTCATTGTACCTGTTAGAGACTCATTGTATTTCTGTTAGATACTCATTGTCTCTGTTAGATACTTGTGTCTATTACTCATTGTATGTCTGTTAGCTACCCATTGTTTCTTTTAGATACTCATTGTATCTCTGTTAGATACATGTTGTGTCTATTAGATACTCATTGCCTCTGTTAGATAATCATTGTATGTTAGATACTTGTTGTGTCTATTAGATACTCATTGTATCTCTGTTAGATACTTGTGTCTATTACTAATTGTATCTCTGTTAGATACTCATTGTATCTCTTAATAGCTATCAACAAGTCTTAATGACTGATTGAATGCAGGACTACGACGTCCAGATAGGCTAATGTTTTACTGGTGAAGTTTTACAGTTCCCATGTGCAAAAGGGCACAATCTGACAATTTTGTGTCTGCAAATGATCTGCCAGTGTGTGTGTGTGTTTCATCAGTACATTTTTTATTGAATGTAGGAATTTTTACATGATAGGACTGGTACTAACTGCTTTGACTTGAGTGTTTGTTGCATCATTCACCTGTACTCAAAAAGGATCAGTTTTTGTAGGTATGTGGTAAGATCCCCTCCACTGAATACCCACAATACTGAGACTTCCTTCCATTTAACAATGACTTTTCAAATATTCACTTTAATAATTCTAAATAATGTCAGAAAAAACATTGCTTAGTGGAGAGGCCTAGGAATGAGACTTTGAAAACATCTGAGTACAGAAACTCAAATTAGACTAAAACTTAAAAATATTTAAAAAATTTGAAATAACATATTGTTTTGTGATCCATGGCAGGTCGGTTGGTAAAGAGCATGACACTGCTAAATACACAAGTCCAAGGTTCAATACTAGCCCAAGTCAGTTTGGGTGTGCTTCCTAGAGCATGTCCATGGGAAAGGTACTTAACTTGGCATTTTGTCAGCACAATAATGTCAGCCAGTAATGTGTTGAAAGCTCCATTTTGTCAGCGCAATGTCAGCCAGTAATGTGTTGAAAGCTCAGCCGGAAGTTAGCCAACCAAGCAACCAGCTTTAGATTTCTTACTTCACATATTTACACAATACTTGTTTAAAAGCATTTCAGGCAAGGTTTTTCATTTTGTGTTTTATGAATAGGAGTACAGGGCTAGATGTCAAATGAACATTATTGAAATAAAATCATCCAGATGTTTGATCATTAGTTTGGGAATCCCATTTCAATCAGCATAACATTGAATTATAACTAAATTATTTGAAAATATTTTAATCAACTTGAAATATTATATTAAATTTAATTCCTTAGCTGATTAGGTCGGTTTTTTTTACTCTTGTACCCAACTGCGAACGGTGTACACCCAGTTCTGTTATCGCATAATATACCCATAATATCTATGGGTATATTATGCGATAACAGAACTGGGTGTACACCGTTCGCAGTTGGGTACAAGAGTAAAAAAAAACGGGTCTATACTGTCTCTTTAAGTCATAAGATATCATCAGGTGCATTAGCTTTAATAGATCATGTGGTAGAACACATGTTTAGAGTAAGGAAGGTTTGAGCCACTGGAGGCTGGTGAAAATTATTTTACTACAACATTTGGTGACCACAGTGGAGATCATGCATCATTTGATGTCTTTCGACCTTAGTGGTACATCCGTGTGATCATGGAAAAGCGTTTGACATCTTTCTACCTCAGTGGGTAGGTTTGTGTGATCATGGAAAAGCATTTGACATATAGTGAGTAGGTCTGGGTGATCATGGAAAAGCATTTGATGTCTGTCAACCATTACCTATATTATAGAACACAAATATATTTGCAGGTGTCAGGTGTGCAGCATTTGCAACTGCAGATCATTTTGTAAAACCGTACTTTGTCTATTGATAAGCATTAAATTTAATGACAGGTTGAAAGAAGCAAAAAAGTTATGACAAAATATTCATAACTTTTGAAATACCTATGATACATATTCAGCCACTAGAACATTATGGGTTCTATCTTCAATAGTTTAACATTTTTATGTTTTTATCACACTTTTCCTTCTGCTTGGTGATTTAAAAACCATATGTGATTAAGAGATTAAGAAACTTGGTATATACATACATCAGCACATTAAAAGCCATTTAGATTAAGAGATGAAACTTGGTATTCATGTGCATCACAAGATGGTTTGCCACATACCACATTATGGGTGCTGTCTTCAATGACAATAATATTTTACATTTCCATCACAATTTCCTTTCTGATGTTCAACTCTTGAACTGTTTGAGATTAAGGAACGAAACTTATATATCATTAATAGAAGGTGTTGCATGCCACATTGATGGTGTTATTTTCAGGGTCAAGGTCATGGCTCCATCACTTTCCATTTCTGCTCTATTTCTTTAGAGCCAATTTAAATTAAGGGGTATGTATTTGTACATCAATTAGACATTGTTTCATGTACAACATTGTGGGTGCTAATTTTAAAGTCAAGGTCATGGGTCAATATTTTACATTACCTTCACACTTTCCCTTGTGCTCTTTAACTTCAAAGTTACCAGAGATTAAGGGATGAAACTTGATACACTTATAGATCATTATCAGAATGTGTCTCACATACAACTTTGTGGATTTTACCTTCAAGGTCAAGGTCATGTTTCAGTACATTTTGGGTTTTCCTTCACACTTTGTTTTACACAATATCTTTGGAACTGTTTGAGATTAAGGGATGCAGCTTGGTACATATAAATGTCATATGTATTTTGTGTACCACACAGTGGGTCCTTTAAGTCAATCTTGTCAGAGTTATATGTTAAATTTTTCTATAAAACTTTCTTTTCCATTATATAAATTTAGAGGCTTTTGAAATGAAGGGATGAAACTTTATATAACTTGACTCTGGTTTTGCTAATTTTCATGGGGTGCCATTTTTGTGGATTTCATTTTTGTCCCAAAACCACAGTATTAAGACCCAACAAAACCTTGCCATATTAATATTAATACCTAGCGATAAAAAGCTGTTTGACAAATCATACTGTAATCTGGCTACCTAAAGGTACCTTTCATGCATCTGGGTTCCTGTTTTAAAGTTCAAGGTCACAGGTCAACATTTTAGATTTCAGTCTCATTTGCCATTCTTTCATACCTAAAAGAAGTTTAAGATGAATATATGAAGCTTTGTATATTGTCACTAGAAGGTATGTTGATCAGCTTGTTTTGGGGTCAAAGTCAGTGTCTCAGGACAGGTCAATATTTTAAGGTTTCTTTTGTTTCTTCTTTGTATCTTAAGAACTGTTTGAGGTATAGGTATGAACCACAGTACACAAGCACATGTCAGGTTGACATGGTGCAATGAAACTAGGTTACTTTCCATGGCTGTTCTGTAATTTAAAACTTTGTTGTAAAGGTCATAATGAGATATTATTTTTTCTAGGTGATGGAAAGAAATATACTGAATTTGCTTGTTGATTTATGCGTTTCCTGCAATTACTCCAGGGGAATTACTTAAGGGCAATTATCTCAGGGTTACTTAAAGCCTATGATTTTCACTTCATAAAATCTTAATTCTTTTGGTGGACAAGCAAAGTTTAGAAACAATAAACAAAATGCAAAATTAAAAAACATTAATATAATAGAAAAAAATATTATTGTATTGTTTTATGCTTTTATACCCAGTCATGGTACAATAGGTAGTTTGGTGGGGTTAGATATTTGTACAGATCAGCATATAAAATGTTTTAAAAATTCAAGTTAAATTTGGAAAGAAAATATTTGGAAAACCATAGAGAAGGGACAGACATTTAATTGACAAGATCACTTTTGTCTGATCTTATTTTCTGCATGACAATTGAGCATGGCTATTGGAGACTAATTAACAATATGCACAGGTTTGATAAGTAATTGCTGATTACACACAGATTTTGTTTTCTCTAAAATGTAGGATATTTCAGGTGAATGTACTCACTGTAACCTACATATTGAATCCATAATGAATATAAATTGATTTTGTTGGACGGTACTTGCAATATTGTGCTTATTAAAAATTAACATTTTAAATTTTTTTAAAAATTAAAAGTTAACATATTGAGAGAAAATTTTTGGAAACAAAATCACTGACCTAATTTGTAAAATATTGAGAATACTCGTTTATAAATTGAGTGCAATTATCAACTGCACAGACCCTGATCTTCCATCGTACAATACACCAGCATGTCTGGTTCTATGCAGTTTGTTAGGAGTAATCAGTAGAACACAGACTCTTATCTGCTGTTGCATTACGCAATGGAAGATAAGGGTCCATGTTGTTTGCAGTTATAAACAAGTACATAATGTCATGCATACATTTTGCTTTCAGCTAGCTCTTCACTATTGTTAATAACTAGGAATTAGATATGTTCCTATTGGAGTCAGGTTTTCAAGTTCTATTTTTCTCACCTTCCATTTGACTTTACTGATAACATGCCATATTAATTATAATTTTGTTTTCTTTTTTAGCGCCCCATACAAGAATCAAATTGGACAGACAAGTTAACTAGGCATAATTCCTGCTAAAAACAGGTCACATCTTTTTTAAAATGCAAATGTCAGACTATCATGGATACCAAGTTTGATTTACTTTATATGGATGTCTATTTTGTTTTCTTTGCATTACTTTATAGACTTTCTAAGTTTACATACAATACCTCTTTGTGAGCATTGCTCTAAAAAAGTGATTACTTTTTATTTTCAAATTTTTTAGACAAAAGTTGACATTTTTAACCAGATAAAATTTAGGATTTTATGTTCATTGCATTTTTTAAGTGTACATTACTTCTTAATCAATTACTGAAATAATTCTTCAGTGAAACATGTGCTTAAATACAGAGCACTGTGATTTGAAAAGTCTACCTTTTTAATTGCAAAGTCCACCTAAGTGGAAAAGCAAGATACAAGAGTCAACTTTTATGCCAGCACTGGTGCTGACAGCTGCATCAACAATTTGTTTAAGATTTTGCTTAAAGTTTGTTTTGCATATATTTCATTAACCTCTTAAGATATTTTAATCAATTATTATACTAAAGCCAAGATAAATTCATTCTGCAAAGGACTTACCTGCATCTTTGACCTTGGGGTGTTGCAGTGTGTAAAAATATTGTGTTAGGACTTCTATGAATAAAAATTATTTGCTTATATTTCCTAAACCCTTTTGATGCATGTTGTTCACACTTATTATAAATCCTTGTAAGTAAGAGGCAATCCATTCAGGAACGTTTTCTCAACAATTTGACCTTTGGATCAAAATATTCTTAGTAGATAGGCATAGCAAGTTAGCATGGTAAAATAAATTGCTAATTTTGAATTTGACCTAATAGTTGTTAGAAAAGAATGTTTTGTGTTTTGTTCTTTCTTTAAACAGAGTTTCTGATGATTTCTGTTCTTATTAGAATCATATTCTTGCCTAAACATTTCCTTGATTTAAATTTTCTGACAAATTGCACTTATTGTTTGTTTTTTAATTTGAAGACTTTTTTTTTCCTCTAACACTTATTTGAAAAAAACAATCAATTTATACATGTCTTACATGTTGTTTTGTAAAAAGTACACCATTTTAATTTTTCTGGAATGTTCATAGAGAGAAAAGTAAGTGATCTTTGGCTGAAACTTCTGACAATTTTGTCAAGCTCATCTTGGCAGAAACTTGTTGTACCAAACATAATTAGCAATTATGTATGTATCCATACATACATGCATCCACACAGATTTAAAAAATGGTGAAACCGTATATTACATTTTTTTAAAATACAGATACAGTCAAACTGTGTTAAGTTCTTATCCTTGAAAATCACAATAGCCTCAGTATAGGTGACCAAAGATAGTCACTTACAGGGTTTTGCCAAGAATTCACCATTGTGCCATAGATGCATAAATATCATAGATGGTGCATTAAAATTTCTGCAAGTGGGTGATCAGGTGCATAAAAATTTAGTCTGGAACAAATCGGCAATAGGAGCAAACAAGTTTAAGTTCAGTTAATACATTTGTTTACTGATAAACACGTCTAACAGTGCTTTTCATTGGATGTGACTGTGGGTCTTATATTGTTAGCAAATCAATCTTTCACTTTCATTGAATCACTTGATTATAAATACTTCAGTCATAGTAACAGCATCATGCAATTCAAAGTCATGGACGATTCTAAGCTCTTTTAGACCCACCACAGGGGCGCATATCTTCACTTTCATATTTTCCTATCAGTCATTCGTATACAATTTAAAAGCTTATTTTTTTGTACATGTATAACTGATATGTAAATTGTAAAGAATGATACAAGATCCTGTACTCACAACCAAAGAAAATGAAATTAGTTGAAGATAATGACTTAACCAACAGCAATAATATTTCAGACAATCAGGCTAAACAAATGAGAGTAGTAGCACAAGTAAATTTGAAAGGAAATAAGTTCCACGACAGATGGTTGAAAGATTTTCTGAGGTTGGCATATGATTCTGACTATAAAAAAAATCATGTTTGCATTAGACCCAATTGTAGTGATGGTATGTAATTTTTTTTATCAACAAAATGGTACAGATCTGACCTTAGCACAGTGTGTACTATTGTGAAAAAGTTTAAAATGGATGTTCATCGGATAAGTCTAGTCAATGCTTTCATTGTTTTGTCCATCATAGATGCTATGAACACACTAACCTATACTCATTCAAATTAATTTTTAACATACTTTGTATTTCTAGGCAGCACTCTGACACTGATTTTAAGATCTAAGGTCTTGACTTCAGTTTTAATCTGTAATGGGTTGCAAGCATCATAACAGCAACAAGCTTGAATATAATTTTATAAAAGTCTGTTTGGGGATATATCTAAAGTATACTTTCAATAATGCCATTTCAATAACTTTAGGTTTTTCAGACGAAAATAAAAACTTTTAATATCTTACAAGTCATGTTCATTCCTTTGATCCTGTTTAATTAGTATTACCTGAACTTTCAAAGCCATATATATTCTCAATGCTTGTATAATAATAACTAATAAGTATGTGTATTAGTAACTCATTAGTGTTCATATTGAGATTCATGTTTTTGTTCTGTACTTGAAAATCTACACCTGCACCAAAATATTGTAATACACAACATATTCCATATGTACAGTTTAATGTTCCATAATTCCATCATAAACAATATAATAGGTATCTTATTTTTATCAATAACTCTTATATTTTCTAATTAATAATTATCTTGAAATATATGTGAAATGTACCCAATATTTGTATCTAGTATTAAGTCTATTTGTATACTTTAATATCATATACATTCATTTTTTCTATACTCAAGAAAACATATATACTTTTGTTTTTCATGACACTGCTGGAAAAATCTCCAGCAAATCAGGAACTATAGAGATGGCTGTATTACTAGGAAAGCAAACTATTGGAGAACTTATCCAAAGTTTCATATAGTAAAAAGGATTTTTAAAAATGTACAACAGTTTGATGCATTTGTATTACAGTTGCAATAGGCACGTCTAATATTAAAGGATTTTCCAAGCCTTGAAGAAAAATTTTGACTTGCCAATTATACTTTCCAATTTCAAATCTGTTTCAATTCTTGACCAAACCCATTTCATACCAATTTACCTCCATGGATTAAGGCTGTTTTCTGATGGATATATGGTATACCATCATTACTTGCTTGCAGGTCTGAACCAACTACAAAGAAGATAGATCCTGATCTGCCATAATGCACTGTAGATCAGTGTCATTTTATTCCTGCACATTAGTCCTAACAAACTTTAAAGACTTAAACCTGCCAGTGGATTAAGCAATGACAGATCTGGTTCTGTGCAATTTGCAATTAGATCCAACCCATAAGCGAGTATGTACAGTGGAAAATAGTGAAAAAATGTTGTTTTTTTTCATTTTTGTCAGTTCATCCACTTGTACCACAGGCATAACATGCATGTTTTGCACAGTGATTTTATGATAATGGAACAAATTACGTTTTTATGTAAAGCAGCTTGTTACCTAAGCAGTTATTTTTTAATCAGCACTGTATAATGTGCTTTAATATTTTAATAAAATTTTTATTTCTTTAAGCCAAAATATCAATAAAATCACTTTACTTCAATTCCATCTTGACTTTTCCTTCTTTTCTTCAAAGCAAGTAAAAAGAACTAATTACCAGATAATCATGTAAACAAGGTCAGATGCTTAAGGTTTGCATGTGCTTTTGTTATTCCCTTGCATTCAGAAACAAAGTCTGGAGAATATGGTGCTTGTATTTTTGTCCTTTGCATACTGTTTTCTATCCCCAAAACAGATAATACATACATGGCATTGTTTGTAGATGTCCATGTTATTATTGCATTTAGCTCTGTTTCTCTGATACCCTTGTATATAAAAATGAAATTGGTTGGTTATATTTATTTTGAGGGGTAAAACCCAACAAAGACAAAACGTAGATCATAGTCATCTGCTTTTTATGCTATAGGGATTAAATAATGTTTCTGTATGCAATTTAGTTTCTCTTATTTGTTGTATGTTTAGTCACAAACTACTGGTAGTTGAGTGCACTACTCAACACAGGCAAAAGTAGGTTAATGTCAACTACTTTTCATGCTCCAGTGATTATGTGTTTGAATTTAGCTCCATTTACCTGACAAATTGTATGCATTCAAGAAACTGGATGTATTCAACCACAGGCAAAAGTAGGTCACTGGCTTTTCACACTGTAGCTGTTCTATAGACACTGTTGTGTGTATACAGTAATGAAATTTTGATGATTGTTTGTATATTAGACATATTATTCACCTCAGTGACCTGCTAATGTCAGTGATCTACTGTTTTTGCCTTAGTGACTATGCAAGGTTTTTTGATAAAACCATACAGAAAAGTAAAAACAAAACATTCTGCAAAAGATATTGAGCCACAATTATTTTCCTTTATTGTGTATAAGCATTCATTATTTTAAATTTGTTGCTATAACTGATGGACCTTAGTACATGAATACTAAACCTTTCAAACAAGTTGACCATGAAACACACTATTGAATTTGGTACTATTTGTTTTTATTATCTTTCTGACTCTTTGTCAGCATCGAGGGGAAGTGACTGTTATTATCAATAGATATACTTGCTTATAACAGCTTGTCTATCTTACCCACTGATCCTTGATATAACACACAATCAGGGACTTAGACGATATAACACACAATCAGGGACTTAGACGATATAACACACAATCAGGGACTTAGACTTTGGGTAAATTTATAACTACCACTTTGAATAGCCTCTATGCTGAAGCAAATAAATCATTAATTTATCACGGACAAATGAAACTGGATCTTCAGTATAATACTGAACTGTTCTCCAATCCATTTATTCCGATGTATGATGGCATCATTAGGCTCATATTACAGACCCTGTTCACACACAAACCAAATTTCATTACACCCGTTGGCATATGAATTTGTCCTCATCTAGAAGCAGAAAATAGAGAAACCCTCATTATCATATTTAATCTGTCAGTTTAAACAAGTTCTCAATAGAAATCCTGCCTTTTTCAGAGTAGCACCTGCCATGACACTTGGCAAATATTATTATCCCCACCTTAAGATGAACATTTCAATAAATCAATAAAATCACTGGGCTCTCACAATTTACTGCCAGTTTCAGATGACAGCAGTGTATGACAATGTTGTGAATGTAACTAGTATCACAGATTTCTGTTGACTGCAATGAGACTTGGGAATTATGTGAATTTAACTACTTGTGCAGTTTTCTAGTTTTAATTGGATTTCTACCAAATTTTGTATGCAGCTTATTAATGGCAAAACTTTGGATGAAGTCAATTGTCTGCATTCTACATGTTTTAACAGATTTACAATCTCTGATTGTTAGACACAACCCCAATTTTGTTTCAGCATTAAGACTCCTTTATAAGATTTCAAACAATTTTAATACTGCAGAATTTGCTTATCCAGCACCCAATTACCTGTTAGTCTCTTTTAACCGGCATTGTACATTAAAATATTAAAAACAGGTACATGTAAATATGTAGATATTATTTTTTATGACCCTATCTATTGTATAACACTTTTAATGTACAAATTCTATTATCTGTCTATTCTCATATGCATCAGAATCTATGTCATGCACCCTGACGGATAATCAAAATTCTACTGTAGCTTGATATTAATGAGACGACTAAGTTTGTTTATCAGTGTATCAGTTATGTACATATTCATCTTGCATTATCATCTTTTGACAGAGTTATGGACCCTGATTCTATGAATTGCCCTCTTTCTTTTCTGTACAACAACTCCCATGGTATGCAGCTGTTGATGATACCTTTGCTCGGTTTCATTTTTCATCATTTAATCTGCATCATGCTTGTTTTAATTTTTAGAGGCAGTGGTCCTGAATATTGAAACCATCTAGTTTGGTTTCCACACAATAATGATGATCATGTATTTCAAGAAAATTGTATATGCAGCTGTGCCGCTATAAATTAAGCAGAACTGAATTATTAGATTCAAATGTCATGGCCACTGAATGTTGGTCCCAGGTTTCATATTGATGTGAATTCATTTGATTGTCAGTGTTATTATATGTGTTCTTTACGGTCTAGAAATGTACCATTTACTGTATTATGATTTTTATGGAGACATTGCCTCTTTTTTATGTTAGCATTTGGTTCATAACAAAAGCTACAATAAAATTATTTATTTTTATGACAAACATCTTTTGTTCATGACAATAGTTTTCTAAATTTGAAAACATTCTAAATGTAACAGTTCTAGATTGGTGATTGAAAAGCTTCTTGCTTAAATTCGAACTGTGATTTTGTATTGGTCAGTCAGAAAAGGCTTAACTATTTTTTATGCCAATTTTGATTGACTTTGAATAAAAACTCAATTACTAATTCAAACTCCAGATTGTACAATCTCCAGGCCTGAATGATTACCCTGAGCAGAAATATGAAGTTACACAAACGAAAGAAGGTCCTTGACAGATACTTGAATTAAACAAACATAACCCTTTCGGAACAAACTATGAACAAACAAGATCTCAGACTGAAAACTATATGAGGAAAGAATACTTTTAATCTTCAGACAACAGTGAAATTATGAAAAAATGTTAAGTACTGTGTTTGTTACTTATAACTCATGGCAAACTGCAAAAAACAAAGACCCTAATCTGCCATAATATAATGCACTGGCATATCAAGGTCTATGTTTTTGTTTTACTGGTTACACCTACCAAAACTGCATAGACACAGATCTGCCAGCACATAAAACAACAGCAGATCTGCGTCTTTGCAGTCAAACTTGACTTACCAGCAAATACAGACAGTATATAATATGTAGTTAATTTTCAATTTGCAAATTTTATGTTTTTTATAAATACAGTAACTGGCACTAAATTTTTAATAAAAGTTGTGCTCAAGATGGTATACTGACACTTGGGTTAACATAATTTGAAAACAGTTAAATCTATAAATCATAAGAATGCTGTTCATTCTATTTGTTGACAAGGCTAGATAATTATGCTGATTTTCAAGTTGAAATCTGAAGGTTTATGCATTCTGAATTCTAAAAATTTATATGAATTTTGGGGTTAATGAAGTTTATGGACCATCTCCTCCTTTGTTATAAGATGAGTGGTCTTGTTAACAAGCTGCATCAGGGTGTTGATGCTTACAGACCAGTCGTTCAATATATCATTAGGATCCTTCTGTTGACTGAAATTCACAATGCCTTCTAATCTATCCATCTTGGCCTGGACTGTTTTAGTCACCACAAGGCTGGACAGGAACTCCTCTGTTTCCTATTGACAAAAAAAAGGAAATAATATAAAAAATTTACACTATGTATCTAACAGACAGAAGTTTAAAATCAAATTCCTCCATAAATTTAGTCATAGCAGTTGATTCGATATAATATACAGCACATTATATATTCACTTATAGGACAAATCAAACTGCAAAAATGCACAGACCCAGATCTGCCAGCACCTGGCAGATCTGTCTATGTTGTCTGCAATTAGACTCCACCATTAAGAGAGTATTATGGTAACTGAAAACAATGACACAAATCTTAAAGGAAATAAATCTATTTGCCTGTAAACATTGTAAATTGTTTCTAAAACCTTACTGAAAGTAATTAACTCTTTCTGATTTAAGCTACTAAGAGTTCAACTACTTTGATCTAATTCATTAAAAACAGAACTTATCCCCGTCTTACCTTTTTTAAAGTCAAAAAGTATGCTGTTTTTCATCATCTGTCATTATAGCTAGCTAGCAATTGAACAACAGCTATCAATCAATCTAATTTTAATGTGACTCATCTTAAATCTGTGTGTATCAAAGTTCATGATTACTGTTACAAACTACATACCTGTGGGTACTTAATTTCATGACTCATCATTGTAAAATAAAAGACATAAAATAAAGAGTGAGAGTATAAATCTCTAGAAAAGATTAAACAGATTGACAGTCACTGTTATTACTTTGTGATGATTTCTTCTCACAAAACCCTAAAAAACATTGCTCAAGATAAATGCAATACATGCCTCTGTTTATTATCTCTCAGCTTGACCAAGTCAATCCTACAGACTGACCGTAATTTTTGCAATGAAAGTGGATCCATCATGTTTTATCAGATTGTAAAACCCATATTAAAAGGAAAATGAAGTGCTAGTTTTATTAAACATAGGATGTGTAGAAGATCCATACAAGTTTTAATTTTTAGCCTTCTTGTATAGGATAATTTTTTGTGTTCTCATCCATTATCAAAGACTTTTCCAAAGCACAGGTTGTTGCCATATTATTCTGTAAACTCTTCACATGGGAAGCAATATTAGTCTATAAGAAACTGATCAAGTCCATTTCAGTTATGTACTCTTTACATGTGAAAGCAGTATTAGTCTATAAAATGATGGTGTCAAGTTCTTTCCAGTAATGTAACAAGCTGACAATCGTTTCAAATATGACTTGAAGTTTTGTTATATGTTTGTAAATTTGCCTCTAATTACATATGATTTGATACATTGAAAACTACATCTTTGCAGTTATTTCAGAGCATCTTAATAAAACTCAAAGTCTGCCTAGTAAATCAGTATAATTAGCATCCTGCAGTGAAGGTGGATGATTCCCAGAGTTGGTTGCATTTTCTTTAGACATGCAAAAAGCAGTTGCCATGCAATTACTATTTTGAAGAGAAATCATTTCATTTGGGACCATGCTGTAATAATAAAATTGACAAAATTTTCACAAAATAAAAAAAAAAAATGACATCCCCTTTCAAAGAAACTTTTGACAAAAGAAGTATTTTGATTCCTCCTTCCTTGCATCTCTCCACCATACCTCCAATTTATGACAAGGTGTAAACTAAAAAAATTTCTAAATATATTATGTTTCTTCAAAAATACTTACCCGATCACATTTACATTTGGGGATATGAGCTTACTGCCTTCCAAATCCAGCCCTCTAAAAAGGGCAACCAATGTCTTTTTCCAGCAGTCATATAAACAAAGGGCAATAACTCTTGCCCATTACCTCCTCTTGACTCCGCCAGATATTTGTTTTAAACTTCAACAATTATGCTCCCATAGTGGGGTGGTGGGAGAGTATTAAAGCAATGCGATTGGGTAAGTGCTTTCTGATTACACTGTTCACTTTAAAATATGCTTTCATCTTCAAATATGTTCCCCAACTACATCTACATTAGGAGAAAAGGTAACAAGAAATGGGAATGCCGAGCATCCAAACAATACCATGGGCATCCTTTGAGAAAAGAAAGCTGGATTCACTATATTATCCACTCTCCTAACTTGGAATTAGCACAGCTGAAAGTCATGTAGCCTGTTAGAATCATAAATAATTATGAGAGCTTTTAATGCTTCTTGCCAACAGAACAAGTGGGAAAATCCAGTAATGCTTATAATGCACACTATGCTGACAATAGCAGGTCTGGGGGAGAACCAGGCCAAGGGCACTGAACCCACAAGATTCAATTCTTGTCTCTGGGAAGCTAGGTTCCAAAGTTGGAAACTCAAGAAGGTTGACTACAAATTTCAGTCAAAAGCTTCTTTTTTGCCTTATATAGCAACATGGCATTCGAAAGCGAGGCCACTGAACCTACCAGATTCAAATCTTGTTCTGGGAAGATAGTTCATAGGAATTATAAGTTCAAGAAGGTTAAATGCACATGCCAGACAACAGCTTCTATTATGCCTCATATTGCAACATTGCATATGAATGTCAGGCTCACAAAGACTGCTCTAATTTACTGGGCTGAACTCTTCATGAGGCAACTTGGATCTATTGCAATTTCTCATTACAATGAATGTATGAACCACTTCAGCAATGGTGTTAGGTCTTGAGGGGTAAGGTCTCCTTTCTCAACCTTTACCAGGATGAAGAGTCATTTTCTTGTTCTTCAAAGTATTTGAGAGTGCAGAGAAGATCTTCAAAAGATGCCTCTGTTAATTTATCTTTTGAAATGAGGGAGTGCATTTTGCTTCTCTGATTGCCCATCGAAGGCAGACCTGGTTGTGTCATGAGGACTATGAAACCATCCAATCTGAACTAAAGAGTCCACTGAAAGTGCATATAATTCATGCACCCTGCATGTAGAAGCTAAAGGAATCAGAAAACGAGATAGTAGCTTATCTTGGCCCTGGTGAAAGGATCAAATTTGTCTGAATTGAGCCATGATAGGATCCATGAGAGATTCCATTGTGGAGAGAGGGTGAAGGACTTTGGTGTGTTCAAGATAAACACTGGCTAGAATGCATGTATGGATCTTTATCATGACCAACATCTCACCTGCCATGATGCCAGAACGTGTCAGATATCATGGAATGGTAGCCTTTGAGGGTAATTGGGGCTAGCATTTTCTCTTAATAAAACCTGAGAACAAAATTAAGCAAATTGTGGGATTGAGGCACTTAAAGGAAAGATGTTCATATCTTTGCACCAGTCCGTGAACATGCACAATTTTTCCTTACATGTCTTCAAAGTGGGGGCATTTCTCCATGATTGAAGGTTTGAATTCTTTCCTTTGTGGGGAATACCTGATATGAGGCAGGGGTAAATAATAAATCGGTCCAGACCGTGATGGAACAACTATGACCACTGCTGACTGAGAAGATTTGGCTTTGACAGAATCTTCCTGCATGGATCTACTGCCAGATGGAGTAGGTCACTGACCCAGGACTTGTCCATCTGAGAAAGGCAATCAAAATCAGTTTCCAATTCTGGTTCCTTACTTTCTAAGTGATTTTGGTACTAAGACTGGGGGTGGGTAGGCAAAGGTCACAGACACTCCCAACTGATTGAAAGCACATCCATTGCCCAAGCTGCAGGGTTCAGGATTGGAGAGACAACCGAGCAGTTTGTGGCTCCATCCTGTGACAAAAAGATGGATCAATCGGATGCACCAAAAGTGTACAAATCTGATGAAAGACTGATAGGTTAAGAGAGCATTCAGTACAAAAGGTCTGATGTTTTCTTCACCGAGTATCAGCCAGGAGAATGAGTTAGCTGGGAACGTGTCGGATTTGAACAGAGATGTTGTTTTGGAAGCACCAATGCAGGAATTGCCAAACCAGAATGCACAAAGTTCAGTGATGTGGTTCCCCTTGCTTGAGGTAGCTCACCACCACTGAGTTGTCTGACATATTAGGGCAACCTTTCCAAAGAGATGGTCTTTCCAGAAATCCCATGTGCTGGCAGTTTCAGAGCTAGACACCATATGGGTTCCCCAACTATTTGTACTGGCATCTGTACATACAATAATTTCTGGTTCAAATTTTTACCAAGAAATTCCTGTTGTCAGCCAACCATAGTTGCATCAATGAACCAAAAATGATATTATCTCACCTGCGATTTTCATCTTTCTGATCAAGTGGGCTGGAAAATGGGCACCATTGGGATAGCATTATCATTTGTAAAGGTACAGGCAAAGAGAGCCCACTGATATGTGGTCAAATGCCACATCAAGTAATCTGAGGAGTTGCAAAAACTAATGGATGTAGACTCTACAGGTCATCACTGACCTTGACCAGAATAGAACTTACCATATATCACTGGAAGGCATCATCCTAATATGCCACCATTGCTATGGGTGAAGTCGACCAGAACAGGGTAAAATTTATTAATAGTTACATGGTATGCGAATTGATGAATTTCCAAGATGTCTGAGATGAAGGGATCTGGAAGTCATAACCTGACCGATGACAAACTCGTCCATACTGATGAAGAATCTGATCAACAGAGCTGTCTCAAAATAGACTTATTGAGCTGGCTTAAGTCAATAATTGGCCCAAGTTTGCTTTTATCTTTTGATACACAGAAGTGTCTTAAATAGAATCCTGGAGATTGCACTTTAAGAGCAATTTCCACTGCCTGCTTGTACATTACTGACTAGATCTGTTGCATGATGTCAGCTTTCTCTGTGATGAACTAACGGAGAGAACAAAAGGGGAAAAGGGTTGGATGAATGAATTCTGAAGCCCCTCCAATATGGTTTTCACCCACTCATTTTCTGGAAATAGAGCAATCGAATGAGAATTGTAAATGCAAGTCTGGCCTGAATCAGAAGGCTGTCTGCAAGCAGTTTGGGTTGGAAAGTCAATGGCAGAAGTTATGACACTTGGGGAGGGATAAACCTTGATTCTTGTCTACAACCCTTACACCTGATAAGGCTGCCTTCTAAACTGCTGACATTGGAGGCGGCTGAGCATTTATGTGTACCAGGCTAGCTTTCTGCAAAGAAAATCTTAGAACTGCCCAGATCACTAACAATGCTGGTGAGGCAGTCAGTTATTTTTTTTCCATTTTGACAGACTGGTTGGGGTGGGGGGATAGAAGAAAAAGGTAAGGAAAATCTGCTTCCTCTTCTAAGTCTACTTAGATCATGCCACTATAGGCCTGCATGGTGATGGGGGTAGAGAGTATTCTGAGCTGGCAACACAATTAAATCTCTTTCCTGGTGGCCTTGAAACTAAATTTCATCCTCTCCATAGCTGTGTTGCAGTTGGATAGATCATCCAAAGGATCCACAAACACTGTTGGATATCCTACTCTATCCCTACATCATGGTCAAAACAGAGCATGCCTAGTGGCATAGAAAAGACAATGCCATCTTTATTATACAAGCTCTGCCACCTACCCAATGGGTAGGCTGTAAACAAAGGAAAGGCAGTATCTATTGGATGGACTAGTTGTCTTGGTACAGATGGTTAGCTCACCAGGTGCTTGGAAGGTACTTGTGAGATCCATGTAAATTACCTTATGGACAGTGCAGTGTTTTGAACCAGCCATAATAGGGACTAATCTTCTATTATAATGTTATACAGGTCTAGTACTGGCTGTGTCATAGAAGTGGAGAAATGGATAGCTCTCTCTTCGAGATTTTCATACAGCTTTGGTACTGGCCTTGTCATTTTAGTGGTAAAGTGGACAGCTCTATCAATAAGGTTCCCATGGTGTTCCAGCACTGGCCATGTCATATAAGTGGAAAGATGCAAGGATCTCTCAGTATTGTACAGCCCCATGGGCCTAGTGTGATTTTCAGACTTGACCAATCTATTGATGGAAGGCAGAATATATGGTTCAGATAGTTGGATGGCTTGTGTGTCATTCCTTAATCAAAGCATCCTAAATCTGTTCCCTTGGGGAACAAATTACTCCTCCTTGAATGTGCTTAAAAAAAAAGCAGTAGCCTGTGTCTTTCTTCCATAAAGAGAACATTTCTGGAAAAATGTTTATGAAATGTACAATGACTGCCATGGCAAAAGGAAGTAAATTTTGATAAATAACTGACTAGTATTACCAAAGTCATACAGAATCTGACTTGCCTCAAGGAAATTAAGGCACATTTTCTCTACCCAACAATCTTGGGATAACTCTGAATGCACTCACAGGTGAATACATTAAGTGTTAATTGATTTTGGTTGTTAATTGCTTCATGAAACACAACTTACTGCTTCTGTCAAATCTAAAAGTTCGGCCATTCTCTTCATTCTGACCCTGGTGTAATACTTGGCCATTACTCGGATATTCTGAAAGGAATACAAAAATTGGTATACAGGATATGAATTCATAAAAACACCAAAACTTAGAGAAGTTTTGTATATTAAAAAAGACAAAATATTTTAAATTCATATAGACATGGGATTAACAATACAATAGTCCCACTCTTACAAGTCTAACCCTTCTTCAACAGGAAACTGACCTTATAAGTGAGGTAAGAGGGGGAACACAAAGATGCAAGTAATTACTACATAAAAAGGTTGAAAGGCATATAAACTGAGTGTTAAATATTTAATATTTTTCATTTAATATTTACAAGAATGTTAAAGAATCAATGTGATAACACTTACATCAATCTTATTTAAAATAATTATGAACACCATTAAGCATGGTTAAAAACTACCTTATCAATAAAACCTGGGCACAAACATCTGGCTGTTAACTATCAGTCAATTCCTCTTACCCACTCAATGCACTAAATTGCACCTCGACAGTGCTTATATGAATCTTACTAACATCAATTTTCTCAACACTGATCCATGGAATCTCTCTCTCTTTGCTTCAGTGAATCGCTTTCACTTTTTGTTTTAAACTGAGAATATCTCGTGACATACTGCAGTGGTTACGATTTTGTCATCTTGAGAATTACTAGTAATGAACAAAAAGACAAAACCTATCATCTAAGGAATACACAGTGGTAAGGATTATTGGGTTACTTGTCTCTTTGTAAAGTTTCTTTACCAATCTCTTGGAGCAAAATGTCACTACGGAAATTTGAGATTTCTATCTGTCAATACCATTATGTAGCTGCATGCCAAGGGTAAATCCAACTTTTTGAACTAATATGCAGTGTGCTGGCCATGTTAAAGGGGTGGCTGTTCTAAAGGGATACATCTGAACACAAACATTAAGTGTTGTGGGATTCTGACTTTACAGAGTAGGTGCCCACTGAACAGAAAACCATTCAAGTATGGGACTGCTGTAATAGATAATGTCAATAATTGAAAGCAGGATTGAAAAATGTATTCAAATGGCTAAAGAAAAACTAAATAAGGTAACAATTTACTAATTAATTTAAGCATTTTCTTTTTTTTTTCAAATTTAAGCATTTTCTTTTATCTTCAAATTTCATCAGCCTATTGCGGTGTACAAACCAATGATCTTGTCACTGTTGACATTGTTAAAAATTAATCACAATAATATGATATCAGTAAAAATAGTCAACAATATCATTGTTTACAAATCAAATATTTGATTAAATAAATAGAAGCAAAATGACTGAAATGTAAATGTTACTTACTTGGTCCCAAAATATCAAATCGAAACAATGATTAAAATTATAAATAATGGCTGTGAACGAATATGTAATTTCTTTCTTCAAGGAAGAAAACAAAGAAAAGAAAGTAAGTATTTAAAAATCAAGACTTAAAATTATTCGATATTAAATCTTACACTTTCAACAACTCTGTTTTTGAGATCCTGCCATCTCTTGGTCCCTCCCTCCAGCTTAGTATTAAAGACATGTGTAGGTGGACTTCCTGGAGAGCCAAACTTAAGCTCTGACTCATAGGTCTGGCACAGCTGTTTCCACTGGATAATTTCTGGGGTGGTAAAGCACTTAAGCAAGTCTCTGAAACAAAACTTTGAACATTTAGTAGAAGTAACAAAAATATCAGTGTGGAGGAAATCTGCTGTATTTAGTGTGTATAACAGAAACTTATTTTAACAAATTTTTTATTTCCAGGAGTTGGTGTGCATTTAACCGAAGAACAAAAATAGAACTACACATATCACATTCACTCCTTGTGAAATATTAAATCGATTACATGTAACTAAATTGTTTACCAGCATTATTAATGAACCAAATAATGCATACAAATATTGATTGTCTTGTTCTTTTAATTTATTTTTTTAATGAACTCATTTATTTTCAAACAACTATGGAGCTTTTTTTTGCATTGAGACTTGACCAGAAATACACATAAACATGACTGGCAACTTATTTTACTCCGTTACATTTACATTTCAGTTATGGAATTTACCACACTTCAGTGGAACATGTATGATAACCATTCTTGTAAGTGTTTAATATTGAATACCTTCATGAAATATACATTTTCTTCAAGTATTAAGTTTGTTATGAATGGCTAAATTAAAATGGAAAATCTAAAATTCAACCAATGTTAAGATTTTCATCAAAGGAACATCTAGAGGACATCTTGTGACTACATTTTGTCAGTTATTCCATCATGAAACAAAACTATAAGTTACTGCATGATTACAACAAATACTTTATTTTTGAGAATGCTTTGAGAAGGCATATATCTTTTCCATTTAATTGCTTTCCAAGCAGTATGTATCAAGTCTTCTGTGATTATCATGTAAGCAACATATTATAAACACTGCCTGTGGGTGCTACACTTTGTTAAAATCAATCATGCTTTGAATGAAACCATCCCAGTAGTCAATAGCTAAGACAAGTACCTTTTATTTCCAAACAAACCTGTCAAAGAAATGTTAATGAACTGTATTTTTATCAATTAACACCTACTCACTATTTCTGTCACAGTGGTCTAATGAAGTTACATGGTCAAGAACTGAAATGTTTCAGCAAAAATCATTTTTTTTAGTCAGTTACCCTTAATATTTTTATCTCAAAATCAACCAGCTCCTGTCTTACTCCAAGTGCAATCCATCCATAAAGTTCATCCATACAGTTTGGTCCACGTCTGTGATATAGAACTAATGTTATCATGCAAAAACCGTTTGTTTTCTTTCTGTCAGTGGTCTTACCCATGACCTTTTGACCCATTGACCCAGAAAACAATAGGCCTCTTTGTTACCCCAAATGCAACCTAACCACAAAGTTTGGTGACTGTGGATAATGGAAAACTCTTCTGCAGAAACAAACAATGAACAAATATAAACATACTAATGGGCATCACAGTATAATGCACTTCACCTTATGCAATGCTCATTGCCAACCAGGAAATTAGGGACAAGAGGGTACAAAATTTGTGATTCTTTTAAAAAATTAGGGACATTTACCACAGACAGGAAAAGGTCCATGTGGAAGCCAGATGGATGATAATACCATTTAAATACATTACAAAACTTGTCTATCTACATTATATAATACTATGTACTGTTTTAATTGTTCTCCAAACTGTTTTGGCTCATTTCAGCTTTGCCAGAAACTCTTTTTCTAATAACATTTCATGATAATTGGGGTGGGCTTACAATCACTGTCTGACATTTTAAAGTTAAGGCACACACAAAAGGTTTACAAAAATACTGCAGATTATAGTTCACAAGTAAACATAAATGTTGTAGAAATTTAAATGAAAAAAATAAGTAACACAGTGCATCATGAAGAAAACACACTCAAGCAAAATGAAACATTCTGAATAGTAGCACAAAATCTATTATACAACAAGAATTACCGGAAGAATGGGAAGGACTGAAATGAACTGTTATGAATATAATAGCACATTATATGCCAGAAACTAGTTTTATGTGGCAAATTACCAGATAGATGGGAAAGACCAAAAAAAAACAATCAGGTTGTTTGCTGGAAACTGATTTGTTACAAATGACCAGAAAAGACTTGAAAAGACTGAAAACACTCATATGGCTTCAACTTCTGCAAAATTGTTCTTTTAGGGGGTTTTTTAAGGAAAAATTGTGATTTTTTCCTAAAGTGGCTTGATCTGTGAACAAGCTCTTTGCTTTATTGCAAGCATATAAAAATGAGTCCATCTGCAATAATGATACTGTCACAAAGTGAAGTGGCTGTATTGCTGGTTGATAGAAGGAGTGACATAATTGCATGTAAAATTGTTTTAAATAGATAGACATGCCTTGACAAATACCTACCTGTATTTGGGGATCTCCTCTAAGTTCTTGTCCTCTTTAGCTCTGTGTATCAAGTCTGACTGATCATTATCATAAGGGGCAAGGATCAGGTACAAGACCACATATCTCAGTGCCTGTAGTATAAATACACATTTATTAAATACTACAATCTTGCATTCTTTCAAGCTATTGTTTCATTTAATTAGATTAAAATATGTGATTTATCTCAGTTTGCAGACTTATCTATCCAAAAACTTGAGCCACATGCTAAAAAGGATTATAATTTGCAGTCAATACTACTAATTAATTTAGTATTATGCAGTACAAAGCGAGATATTACATGTTTTGTTTAAAATATTAAACAGAATTTTTTTTAAACATCTGAATAAAGTACATCAAAGCAGGATATGAAAAATATACAAGGCACATCCTTAAACCCATTCTATGTAATATATTATGGCTTTCTGCTATGACTTTTATCAATCTTTATCTGTGTGCATGCACACACACACACACACACACACACACACA
>QKMX01050102.1:0-10255 GCA_003401595.1 Venustaconcha ellipsiformis
TGAGTAAATGCGCATACTTAACCCATATGACATGTGTTTTAGTATCATTCAACCGGATTTCTCGAATTGCTTCTTGTGATCCATACGCGATTCTGGTAAAATCCTCCACCTTTCTTAGTTACATACAGAAAGTGTATCTCTTTAAATCTCTTTTTTTCTACCAATACTTTATGCAATAGTTCAAATCAAAATAAACTGAAAGCTTAATATTACTTAACTGGTCTTCACTTTGTAAATACGCTCAATGTAGAAGGCGTGACTCAATCAACCAATGAAACTGTCATTGTGTAAGCTGAAAATGGCTTCATGTCATCATCACAATGATGTATTACGTCACATAAATATCATAAGCCAAATAAATCTATTTTTCACATTTCTGGAAAGCTTTAGTCTGGCGTTGCAAGAAAAACTTTTTTTTAAGACCAAACCCTCGTTTTGGTGTTCATCTGCGGAGTCACGCGAGAGTAGCTCAACGAGATTAGATTTGTATAAAGCTGAAACGTTTGGAGATCATATTAGACTCATCTTTTTACACAATATCTGGTTTACATGAAATGCATCAGCAACAGTTCAAAAACTTCATCAACAGTTTCGCACAAGTCTTGTAGAGACAAATACAACCCTAATTTGTTTTAAAATGTACGGGAAAAGGCTAAGTTGACGCAAGTTCTTGGAGGATGACTTTAAGATATATTTGTCGTATTGTGAGATAGACCCCGAAACCCTGTCCTGTTTTGTGGGCGTCTATATTTATTTAGAACAAGAAAAGAGTATTGATACAATTTACGACATAGTTTGCAGTGTTTTGTGGGCGCTGACATTTATTTAAGACAAAATTAACTATTATTGATACAGTTTACCACGCAGATGCTTGAACTATGTTAGTGAAATAACAGTAACTACAGCCGAGTTTTATTCATCTTTTAAGAGCTCTCGATAGTTCGCATGCCGTCCATTATTTTCGGTCATAGTGAGATCGGTTACTCTAATGAACTTATATGATCGTTTTGAAAATGCTTACTCTGATGTCCCCAATATGTGGTCACTGTGAGAATGCCTACTCTGATGTCCCTAATATGTGGTCACTGTGAGAATGCCAACTCTGATGTCCCCAATGTTTGGTCCTGAAATTCAAAAGTAGCCTTTTGTGTTTTTTCTTCATATGTCAGACTCTTACTAGTTGTTATTTCCAAATCCTACAGAGATCTTTAATTTGCCCTTACATCAAACGGATGTAAAATAAACGTATAACCGTGTAAAATATATGTAATATATAACATGTGCCAAACTTGGGAAGTTGTAGTCCTGTTAATGCCAGCACATCAGACAATTGACTCTCTACATATGGTTTTCCTGGCATTGTCGATCATGGTTCATTCCTTTTAGAATAATATCTTCCTTATTGTACACTTAAAGGAAACGAGTCTACGGTTAAGATGACGAGCAAATGATAATTCTCGAGGTTTATCTCTATCTCTCAGGGCAGACGGCAAAACCTTGAATGACTATGATGTATAACTTAATCGCCAGGGGCACAATGATTTATCAAATTATCAGTACAATATTTCTGGATTTACTTTTCTCATTAACATCGACAAATCATTCTAAGTTCTATCAGCCGAAGGGATCTGGGGGCAGATACAGGGAAAACTACTATCTGCAAGACATTTTTACATCCCTGTGATTTACTGTTTGCCTTCTTTATCCGCATATGATTACGAATCCGACATAGGAAAGCGTACAGATCGGCCTTCGCTTGATGCACCTGCCGATTAGGTCTATGCAGTTGGCTTGAAATTATTAGTATCTGGAACATTTTAGGCCTCGATCCCAGGCCCATAATGATTTGGATATTCTGGGTCGAGGGGGATGATTGCTTACTACAACTCCTAATAGAGTAAACAGGGCAGAAGTCTTCTGCTGATGATTTACGGCATACACACTACACAAACGGGCTTTATTAACTCATCTACATGTTGACGTTATCGCTAGACTATCATTTCACAGAATTTTACAGAACACAGAGTTTTTATTTGCCCTTATTGGATTTTGTTATATATCTCCCAACATCAAAATGAAAAACATTTGAGAGGGCCAAACAATCCTCAGCGAATCCAGAAAATATGAGTTTGAAGAATTCACGTCTCCCAGTTTTAGGTCTCGGTAATTCCAAACAAATCTTTTCGCGATTATTCTTTTTTTTTTGTCCTATATTGCAGTCTAGGAAGAAAACAAAACAAGAAACGACAGTGGTTTTAAAAAAAATATATATGCGTCAAATACTGCACCATGCTGTCCCTATGTGACGCCATTTTCACCATCACAGTTTAAATGTGTGAATGAATTTAAATGGACCTGCAAAGGACTTTTCAAGATTGACTATAATACCTTTTACTTTGCTTCAATGGCAGCTTGATTAAGGAAAGTCGCCTGTGAAATGTTGGAGTATTTCACCTTTGGCAGAAAAAGTGATATTTTGTTTGCATGGCCATGGGTCCACGACTCCAAAAATAAGAAAAAGTGATATTTTACATGGCTATGGGTCCACGACTCCAAAAAGTTTTTTAAATATATAAGGTTATTGTGCATTTTTTGTTGTTGGTGTTACTCATAGGTGAATAACTATCCCCAAGTAAGTGTCATGAGAAAAGTGCCTTTTCACTATTTCTCCATACAATACTTTTAGTGAATGCTTAAAAACTTCATCAACATTAACAGACTGAAAAGCTGGGACTCAAATGCCGGAAGAAAAGCATATGCTGTCCATTGAATATAATTACTGTGATCATGTGGACATTTCTGCAACAGGAAGTCTGTGCGACCTATTTACGGCAGGTCATAATTCGCTCAAAAGTTCTGAAGATCTTTGTATACGACAAGCCAATTTCTTTTACAGAACTGTTAAATTGCATAAGCATTTATTTATTTTCATAAGTCGCGACCTCAACATTTTATGCAAATATCTCAACCTGAGTTTATATTTAGGTGATAAAACACGTCATATCGATATCATCCATGTACTGATCACGTCATTTCGAGCTATCTTCACCATCGCCGCTAAGTAAGTGCCTCTCATATGTGGAGATTAACTATCCAATGTTGAATACTGTCCCTATGTTTACCAGGTCGGCATGATACGTGTATATGTTAAGAGTCCAATAAAATAGATCCAAATACTTGGCATTGACTTTGTTGGTATTGGGTCAGTCTGCCTTGATTGTAATCTGAACTAAGTAAACTTCATGAAAGTGTTCATGTGTGTTTTTTGCAAAACGTGAACTGCTTATGCTCATTAGAGCACTACGTTTTTAAATTTTCAGTTTCGAAGGTGCGTAATTTTCGCACGTTGTCAAACTCTTTAATTTTGGAGGTAAACAAATCTTGCAAGTAGTTCATAATCTCATAAAACCTAAATGGACGTGATCGGTTTTTGAAAGCACCGGAACTTTGGAAGTTTGATATTCAGATAATAATTATGGAACATATTGTGAATTACGACATGCCGCTAAAGTATCGAATGCTTCTCTGAATATTGCTATAGATCGCCTTTAAAAGACATATATGTTACCATCTTGTTACAGTTAGCCACCCATTGGCCAGACGCCGTTCCGACCAAAACTTACAACCATCATATAGAAGCGGTCGTTTTAAAGATATCTGACAAGTATTGTAATATTCTTGTTTAGACTAAAATATGAGACCAGTCTGCAGAGTTGCCTGGTTTACATAGGGGCCGGGTTTGGGTTGCACTATTCATAGATTCGACCCTCTTCTATTCAAGTTCTGAATGCTTAAGTTAGGTGTACTGCAAGTCTCATCTCCTTTACTGTCAATAAAATTTAAAAGTGGTTAATTATGTATTTCAAAATGTTCTATATAAATACTCTGTGTGAACAGGCCTAACTTCTAGCAACGGTTACCCCGTTCTCTTCAACTTACATCGCTGGGCAATTGAAACTAAAATGGAGACGGTGCTCCTAACGAGGATTACCTTCCCTTGCAGCCTTGATAATAAAGACACCACTGTAAGTTGAAACTATCAAGAAACTTGCAGAGAGACTTTTTTTTCTCTCAAATTAACTTTGCTTTAAGGTCATTTTCAAAAGCAACATATTAACATCGAAAATGAACTATTCAGCTGGTATCATAGTACATGTATCGAATTCTTTGTTTAAATGAATGGCTTTATGACGTCATATAAGAAGCTGTTTTGGCATAGGGAGATGGCGCTGTGAGCGTCGTACAATGTGTATTAAATCAGTCAAGCAACGAATCATGGCGATTCACACCTTTAAAGTAAATAAAAGTAAAATGTATACATGTTGGTTGAGAAGGTTGATGTAAATTAGTCGCGATATTTGACATAGTATATAATGTGCTCGATGATGAAAACAGTTTCTAGAAGAATAAATTAAGAGATATCCGATTGACATACAAACAAGTTTTACAGAGGGACAAATTTTTTATGTCGTATTTCTCCAAGCTGATATCTGCAATTTTTTTATGCAAATAAATTCTGGGTTTGTCGAGACCAATATACAGGCAAACTGTCCTATTTTCATTCCTTACAAATATTGTGATACTCATGGTAGGGGCGTACCTAAAGTATTTGGCACCCGGGGCGGATCCTTCCTTCGGAAACCCATACAAATAATTTTAAAACGTAAACACAGAAAAATATATTGTGTTTGCAAGTAGATTTTTTACCATTTGGTATGAAAATGTGACCTGGTATTTCAACTCTCCCGATGACACCCACCCTTTCTGGCTGTCACCCGGAGAGGACAGCCCCTCCCCCCTCGCACACCCCATTAGGACGTTACTGACTTGTGGATATTCTGACAGACTAAACCAGACATAGGACGCAAGTGCTCTCTTTTGTGTTGGCATGAAATTTTCAAGACATCAGTAGAACACGACCAGCTGGCAATCGGCCTTGTTTGTTGGCAATAATCCCTGTCTAGAGACTTCCTACAGTGTGACCATCTTTCTTGTTATCTGTGTGTATGTTGTTAAAGAAAAAATGGCGCTGTATGCATCTGCCAACGCACAAAAAGAACTCTTTCAGTTTAACATAGGTTAGCGTGTCGTCTGCAGTGAATGAGTCCACCGCCTGTTGAGGCTTCGTTCTTGATTTGAGTTGGGCGCACAATAACTCGGCATGCATTTGAGTGTTCGTTTTTCTTTCTGTATATATGTCACGGAAGAAAGATCAGATAAGCTCAGTTTTGATCGCAGTAAATGTGATTTACCGTATACAGTTTTGCATGAATTAAATCTCACCTTTTTACTGCCTTAGACATTCTTAAGAAGATAATCAGTGAGGACACGTCAATGCATCATATTCAATAGAAAATGGACAAGGTGGGGGTAGTATTTGTTTTCATATTAGAAAAACTTTTACAAATTTGGTATTTCTCGGAATTAATGTTAACTGTTTGCAGATGCAAAGAATGTATTCAATTCACATTGTAATGTAAACTTGGAGTGGTGCAGTTTATTGACGCTAGTCAAGGAAAGCCTGGGTAGTGAGTTATTTAATTTACCTCAGAGTTCATTCAGATTTCCACTCAATGGATGCCTCTATTAGCGTTCCGAAATCTGCCGGCGGAACAAGTAACCACAATTTGCTGTTCTAGTTTTTTTTTTATTAACGATATAATTTGAGCCAAATTAAGGACGTAGAAGGACATTGATCATTTGAGTGCTAGCATTCGTTAAATAACCTCCCTCTTGTCTATTCAAGGGCTGACATAAAAACAGGTTTGTCACAATTTTGAGTGCTTCTTTTCATTGATTGTTACTTCTTTAATGTTTCTTTTGATCTTTCAATGGATGTTAAACTGCGAGTGTCGAAATAAGCGGGCGTACACCCATTCGGCGTACGTCGGCATGCTTCTGATTACAGACTTGCATGAAGAAAACAAAGGTGGTTAAATCGTGTTCCTGCTTCGCGTGACTTCTCGAGTAGGGGTCAGAGTGCTTTGTTCGCGAGGTACGTATCGAATATCGTACGCGATCTTACAACCGATTTCAGATTGCTATGAAGAATCTTATCTCACATACTAGAGAGCGTTCGGAAGTGCGATTGCGCCATTAGACCATTGTGTTAAGATCAGAAATATTGTTGTTGAAAATAGTGATTATGTTACATGAGCTATGCATGAGGCAAGGAAAGTGGTATAATGTTGCTGTTAAAATACGATATGCTTTACGACATGCATGCAAAAAAGGATTTGTTTATCATGATGAATAATGAGAAAGAAACATATTTTCACTCATTTTCTTCCCAAATTGAATACTACCTTTGACAAGAGAGGTTTTACATTCCTTTGTGAGTCAAGTTTGTATGCTTTATATATTCCCTATGTGCGTTGTTTCTGAGAAATTTACCATAATCCAATTATACAGATTTAACCTGTACACCTATATAAACAAATGTAGGACTTATTTCTCTCCTTATTACAGAGCGATCCTATCGTTTCAATATGGCATTTCGAAGCTAAGGTGACTCCAGATTTCTGTTTATTTTGTGACAATGCAATTTTATAAAGGGATGGATTCGTTTCGATTGTATAGAACAACTTTATCTAAATTTCTGGAAACCTTCACTACTCAGACTGGTATTAACTAAAGCGCCCCTTCATCTTCTCTATCTTCCATCTTTGTGTCTGGGCGTTTGTCTCGCACATTTTAGGGCCAGATAGTTGCATAAATCAGTTAGGTATTGCCATAGCAACATTAAATATGGCAACGTTGGATTTCTTTTATAAAAACTTCCCTGGTGTTCTTGTTCTCCTTGCATATGGTTGCTCAGGGTCTTAACGCCTTTTTAGCACGCGATAGCCTGGCTATACATGTACGCCAGTATATTAAGTGGAGGAAAGACCAGCAAAACACGGGAAGCTACAGGTAACCTTTCTGACATGCCCATATTGGCCGAATTAAGACTCGAACTCAGGCGGATAAAAAAGAGAATTTCGACTTATTTCTAAGTGCTTCCACTTTAGACAGCTCGGCTACCTCTTTCCATACGGCAAAACAAGGCAACTATTGTCAATTTATGTAAACATATACAGATAAACCTTAAAAGTATGTTTCTTACCATAGCATGTTCTAAGCAAAATATCTCATGCTATCAAGCACGTTTTACTCTATTAGAAACTTTTCGGCATATAATATATGGTGCTTTCAGACGGTACACATAGCAATAAAACATTTGCATGTTTTTCCTCATGTTTAGACTTATGCGGTTGCAATTACCTTATGCTTCTTCAGTGTGGCCATGTACAATTGTAGTCACATGTTTGGAAATGGAATTTGAAATAAATTGTTTTGAGGTATGCAACATGAAAATAGTTTCCAAATAAATTGTTCGAGGTATATAACGTGAAAATTATGAAACCGTTTTCAAAATAAATCGTTCGAGGTATATAACATGTAAATTATTAAATGGATCTTCCAAATAAATCGCTCGATGTATAGAACGTGAACATTATGAAATGGTTGTTTTTTTTTAAATTCGTTCGAGGTATATAACGTGAAAATTATGTAAAAGGTTGAAGACAAGTGAAACAAGTTCTTGACTGGCAATCCATGAAAAAAATCTGTAATGAATTTGCTGAAGGAATTCTTTACAAAAAATGTCATATTTGTCAGTTGACATGGCTCCCAGATGTTTCATGGTCTTCACTAAATACTTGAAAGACTGTCGAGGACACTGATCAATACATCTTATAGGTATAATACTAATAAAATTTCCTTTTGAGCTTATGTCATTGCGTTACGAAGTAATGATTATAAAAATATTCGCGATTAAATAAAGGAATACCAGAAATGAATTATACAAATAGACATGATGAAATAGTGGAATACCAGAGAAAAATTGACAGTCGACAAGAATGTACCGGGATGTTTTTGCACTTTTATTATTCGACGTAGCTTAATTATAAGAAGATGATGAAAATAATTATGTGGACAAAACCAAATTTAAAATTTAAGTATAGTTCTGTCTTCACATATGAATGTTTATTATGCACCAAATTTCTAATGTGAAGAAATCTCTCTCGAGTTGCTGGTTTGATGCCCACCCAGGTCAGACGGGTTCAGCTGCCTCAGTGTGCCGTTGGGAAAATCACTAAGTTTCCATCTCATCGGCACGATATAGTCAATAATGTGTTTCAAGTATCGTTCAAACCAACATATTAAAAAATAATATTTGGTTCAAATTTTACTTGATTTGTATTTTTTCTTCTGTAAAAAATATGAACTTCTTCAAAACTTACCATAACCGCTTTCCAAACTTTGTCAATTGTAATAATTGTTTTCTTAATTTGTTATCTTTTATGATTTATTTAAATGCATTATTCTTACTTTTCTTTTTGCCGTCTTGCATTGTATTGGGCAAGCTTTCTCTAATTACATGTAATTTATTAGCGCATACATGGAAGAGTTTAGACAAGGACCGAGGTTACTCGAATACCCACTTGAGAGGTGATGTATCAATGCCGCGGTAATGTTTTCGGTGTATCAGATGGCAGGTGCACATTTTTACTTGCCCGTATATAACCGTATACCAGGCAACTAAAAGCACTAGGTATCACAGTATTGCATACAGATCTACTCCACATTTATATCTTCCTTGAATCAAGGTCACTTCTGTTTTCAGATCATACTACACTAATCATGGGATGTGCAGCACTGATTTATGACATTGTTGCTATCAGACCTCAATTTCGAGTGAAAATGAAGTTTCGAAGTTATTCTACGAAAGACCAGTTGCAGCTATTTTGTTCATGTCATAATAAAGTGTATTAAATACTGTAACTCATAAAAGATCCGTGAGAGATTGTTATAATCAATCGTAGACTTTCTGGGTGGATGATAGTGAAACCAGCTTTCAAAATGAATGTCAATTTTATGATTTGTAGATTTATGAATGATGCTTTCAAAGAAAAAGGTACAGTGGAAAAACAACTTTATGTGCAGAATTGAATAGTATATTACCTAATAGAATTATTTATACCAAACCGGGATATTAATTTTGTCTGTAAAATAAATGTCTCCTCAGGGATCGGATTGTAATGGTTGTTTACGTTAAACGCAAGAGTCTCGACTGATGTCGGGTACCTGTATCTAGTTTGTCAGGAAATGAATTACATAGTTTGTTTTGTTTGTGCCCCCTCCCCCAAATACAACAGGGTGATACAATAGTAGAGAACAAACTGAAGTAGTGCAATTCCAATTCCAATTGCAATTCCAACCGTTTTCTGAGGAAAATGGAAGATTTTATTTGATTAGATTTCGAAGGAACACGTTCTGACTGCAAATATCATTTGACGGTCTTAAAATGAGTGTCCGCAATCAAATACACACTGGCCGAAAGTTTCTCTTAGATTTGAGTTTAGTCGAATTGTTTCAACCGTTTGTGGGAAATGGGTAGAATTAAATAAGTAATATTTTGGCAGATGTCAGTTAAATGCCTAGGCTTAGAATTACCAATGAAAGAAAGATGCTTTTGTGGGACACTTACATTTTTTTTACATACACGAACATCTAGTCAAGATATACTATTTTATGAGGGTTTATGGTGTTTACGGTACAGTTTTTCTACTTACAACAGCCTTTATGGTGTTTACGGTACAGTTTATCTACTTACAACAGCCTAATAAACCGTCTTGATAGTTAGCCAAACGTAAAATGGAAAATGTCAGATAAAACGTTGCAGTTAAACAAAACATATATGTTCCGGACGCTCTCTGTCAAAGGTGATTTCATTAATGATTTAACATGTACTGCTGAACACTTGCAGTGTACTTTCGTCGCCACTTATATGGATACTGAACTAGATCTGTGCTTGCAAGCCACATACATGATTGTTGAACTAGATCTGTGTTTGCAAGCCACATACATGATTGTTGAACTAGATTTGTGTTAGACACTTCAATGGACATTGAATTAGATTTGTGTTAGGGATGACACTTAAAGAGATCCTAAACTAGATTTGTGTTTGTAAGACATTTTCATGAATGATGAACTAGATTTGTGTTTGCAAGACGCATGAATACTGAATTAAATTTGTGTTATTAAGAAATTTACGTGGAAAATAGACTAGATTTTTGTTTGTAACACACTTACGTGGATACTGAACTAGATTTGAGTTTGTAACATACATGACATCTTCGCTAGCCAAATTTCAGATACGATAAGACTGTCTACACCTTGGCGGATTGAACAGATATATTGGTGCTTTGTC
>QKMX01050105.1:0-12726 GCA_003401595.1 Venustaconcha ellipsiformis
CACACACACACACACACACACACACACACACTTTTTAGTAAGGGTTAGCGAAAGTTGCGTAGCAGGCGAAAACACGTTTGCATTTGAGTGCGAATTAGGACACGAAAGCGGTGCTTTCTCCTCAACAGAGTGTGCCAGCTACAAAATCATGCTGTCAATATTACCATCCTTCCAGCTCCAAATACACAAAGAAGGTCGTATTACAGGCCGGAAATGTTCGGTGATTAATGGGATTGCTTAAATTGCTCAAGAGTAACTAAGGGCAAAAAAACGGAGTTTTACAACATCTTATGAATCGTGCTAGACAATCACATCTAAACTCTAGCTCTCCTATCTGCGAGGATACAAATTTCCTAATGCTTGTAACCGTTTTTGACAAGTTTCTAACAGTTGTGCAACTTCTTTTTAAACGATGCACATTTAAATACAAGAATTGTTTCTTGTGCTTGCTTGTAGTTTTGATGTACGAATGTGTATAGGTATTAAGCCTGTAGAAATTGAAAAGGATATGTATGTCGACGTGCTATATTTTTCTAGAGTTGATATAAATAACTTCCAAATTGCAAAAGTATTGTAAAAAAATGCATTATAAAATGATGGAAACATGTTATAACTATAAAATAAGATTCAGATTTCCTTCAAGTGTGCACAAAAAATGGAATGTTAAATAAATGGGAGACGCTAGCATCTATATACACGAATAGAAGAGGTCGTCAGCTAAAATAAAATATAAAAGATTAATTTAAAGATTTTATTAATTTACAAATCATCATAAATATAGTAAAATGAAGTGTACACATCAATATTCATTTATTCTTCCCAAACAAATAACAGACATGATCGTTCCAATGGATGATATATTAAGTATTCACGGATTCTGATAATCTATTATTAAACTAATGGTTCAAGTTTTATAGACAAATGGCAATAATCTTTAGTGCTTGTCGGATAAGCTTCTAACAAACGATGCTATATCAAATCTTAAATCAAGATTTATTAAACTGTTAACCAAAAGGTCAGGGTCAGAGTTCGCGTAATCCATGTATTGGTATAAAACGTACGTGTGACCTTGCAGCCAAAATCAAAAGAAGCAAGCAAGCTGTAGCGTCATAATGTTTCATCACAAGTGTGAACAAAATCCATCCCGAGGGTCGGGAAATATATGCAAACTAAATAGTAAACTTCTATTAAATCTTTACGCTGATCACAAGTTCAAGGGGACAATCGCTTCTGTCAAATAATTAAATCTCTTAAGCTTCTTAATTATCCATTTAATGTATGAAAAATTTATGTCATGGAATTAAAAAAAAATATATAAAATTAAAAAAGTGCAAATGTTTATAATTGTGACCTTGAAGACCTCGAGGTAAAATAGGCAAGCGAGCAATATCGTACAATGATTGTTTTAACTTTCTAGTTAGCATCGTCGAATGCCAATGACGAATATTATTTTCCTTCTAGCTTCATCTATTATAAATGGCGATACGATTTCCTCGTTTCTCGTCAATATGCATAAACAAAATATGTGATCTTAACATGTCAGTGAAGTAGTAATATACATCAACTAAAGCGGCCTCTTAACAACTGATTAATGACTATTTTGAAAGTCAGCAAGAAAGGTCGTTGTGGGTCAACGTGCGTGATGATAAAGTAAGCTTGCAATGATTGGTTGAGCGAATTTATGCAAATTCTTGAGAAACCAGGGCATCATATCGCATGCATCTACTGATAGCTTGCTTCGATGCGATGCTAATTCTGTCGAATCATGCATGATCACTATCTATGAACAAGTTTGAGAAATATATACCAATGAAAATCTTTATTTAAAACTTTGAATGAATCGCTGTTGTCACCTCCGACGCTGAAAAAGTTTCAAGTCTCGCTTCCCAACAACGTGGGCTCAACAAATGAACGCTTAATACCAAATTCGTTTAATATTAATTTCAGTACCATTATACCATATAAAACCCATTTAACTTGAGTCAATATATAGTCACTACCATTACTGCTATATAAAATACATTCACTTGAAGTTGAAACAAACACTTAATCTTCATTTCGATTTTATTTTTATCTTCCTGCATGGTCAAGTTCTAATGAAGATCAGTGGATCAAATTCAAAATAATATAAATAAAAATAAATACCTGACAATAAAGGAATGCCAACAATATTTGGGAGTTTATTACTATTGTGATGATGCAAAGTAACTGGAAGTATGAAAGGCAAATCGGTGTTTCGAATGCATTCAAGCTGGCAAACAAAAATATAGCACCTTGTATAACGTAAGATTTATGCAAAGATGTCAAAACAACGAGGTAGATTGATGCTGAATATATATATATGGATTATTTTGTCATTTTATTTTGCATTGTATATCCGTTATCTTTTCATCAATTGTTCACATATAGATTGTCTGAGTTTCTGTAATGTGTGGATTCTGAAAAGAGGGAATATAGCAATTTAAGTTTTTCACAAAATATATAAATATTGACAACATAGATACAAAACATTATAAAAAAGTATTTTATAGTATTTCTAAATGCTGAACGAGCAGGATTGTGTGTTTAAAAAAAGAGAATTTCAAGAGATGACTGCCTGTTAGAAATACAAAGATTTTTCGAAAACCTGACAATTTATTTTCAGTTTGTTTTCTCCGTACCATGCTCATTTTTCTGAAGATTCGTGGTAAATAAATGCAACTGCTTGTCACACTAATATCGCAGTAATACAGATAAACACCAAACCTCAAAGTTATATTGATCAAAGATGCAAACACTTGAATTCACATATACAAAATCGTGTTGCTTAAGACATTTTGGAGAAACGTCTCTAAATCTAAAATATAAATTTCCACACTCTCAAAACAACAGTTATATTGTAATATAGTTTATATTACATTTCTCAAATCGTAGATTGGGGATCCGATCACTATTTAAGTTTCGTATAGTAACATAGGGTGCCTAACGACATCAGTTATCTTCAACGTGTACATCGACCCACTACCAAATATACATGTATATACACAGAGCATGTATATCTAAAGCTGCCGGCTGGTGTGTACGCGTAGTGTTAACGTATGACTCATTCCAAGTAGTAACGCTATAGCTGGTATGGACTGGTTAAACACGTAAATGGCAAATAATATCGACTTGGAATGTGCCCAGCATGAAGTTATTATTACTTATACCAAAACAATGTCAATATTTATGTATTTATTCATTCCGTTCGTTCTATCTGCAGTCAAGTAACATACATTATCCAAGTGTCAAACGTGTCGATTTCAGTTACAAAATTATTCCTAAAAGGTTGAATGCACAGTTTTGTTTATTTTACAAATGCAGTTACAAGCTTTTGAAATGCCATTGTAAACTCGTGCAAGTCGATGTGATCTAAAAGAAATTGTTTGGATATAAAACCAGGATTAACTCGGTTGTCTTTTTTTCTTAGAACTACGGAGAAAAAGCAGACCTCTAAATATGCACCTAATTGGTGGTTAATTGTGTTCGTTAATTGCTATGATACCATCGCCCAGCATGTTAATTGTGCTCAACAAATGACACACTGAGTTTCAGATTCAACTACGGATAAGAAACCATACAAATTTATACAAATGATGAATAGACATGCAGACATAACAACGTATCGTTAGGTATGTTTTCATACCGCTGACATTTCTTGATCTTTCTATGGACAAATAATCCGAATTGTAACAAATATTTAAACTGTTTTTAATATAAATGGATTTCTCCTGAAGATTTTTTGGAAATTATCAAACTTCTGTGAGCTTTGGTACTGCTTCCTATCAATGCTTTGATCAGGGTTGCCATTAATGAAGTCCTCAAAGGGTACTCCATAGTTCATTTGCTTTTTCCTTTCTTTCAGTCTCGTATGTCTCCGCCTGGATATCTGTCCATTTCTTGACTGCACACATACATTATTATTAGTATTATTGTTATTATTATTATCGTGTCAGTATACGAGATTAAAGGACTACACCAAGCAAATTGAGAATGGTTGATTTACACTGCAGGCGAAACTAGTCAATAACTCATGTTTGGAATGTGTCGCTTCACTTTTTATGATCCCTTGTGTCTAAGAATATGGTGATTTTGATATGGGAATCTCGAAAACGCTCCACGCAGATGACGTCTTTCTTTGGTCACCAATTCTTGCTTCAGTTAGGAATTTTAGCATCACCGACTTCGTCTTACTATGAAGGGTTATGCATATCATGTTCCTTGCATTATCAATGATACCCGGGACTCAAATTCCAATAAAAGACGAATCGGAATCCCTTGGAACTATTCCCTGATTTAAGGCTTGTTCAAATTCCAACAACTGACCCATGAAGTTAAAATTCGGTGAAATGATGGGTCTTTTGCTTTTGACAAAACGGTAACCATCCGTCATTGACATTTTTGAATGTTTGAGGATGTAAGCGATTGTAATTGTTGCAGACCGCGACACACCAGCCTGACAGTGAACTAAAATTTTGGACCCATTATTCCTTGCCTCATCTGAAAAATAAAGAGAAACAATAATAAAGTAAAGTGTCACATCTATATACGAGATACGAAAAAATGGTTACATCGCATATTATTAAAAAGACAAAGCATTAGATGAAACGTTACCAAGCCTTAAACTGTATTGTCACTTACCCCAAAGTACAGTAGTGTTTCAAAGAGAACCAAATGGGGTAAGGGGTGGTATCATAGCATCTTGTATTCTAGTTTAAACTCTAATCTTTAATTATGAAAACCATCTTGGGTCATCTGACGCAATGGGTGATTTGTCAAGTCTGATATTAGTATGATTTTTTTTGTTGGCATGGAAACAGAAGAATGTGTAAAATGGGTGAAGAATACAAACATCGAAAAATATGCACTGTCGGATAAAACTCGCACATAAACTAAAGTAGCTGAACAATCATTTTGTGGTCTTGCTGAATCACCCTAGTGGTAAAGCCATTTGGCGCACAGATGTCTCTATTGTTGCCTCTCCAGTGCATCAGATTATCCAGCATAAACTGCCCATGTCCAGTTTTGGTCCAGTCACTACAGTGAGTCATCACGCTGTATGCAATCTGGCCCGCCACACGGCGCACTGATATTGATCGACAGGTAATAATGTTTACCCTCAGATCAAAACAGATTTGCAAGTAGGACTGTAATGTACACTACAATACTATCTATAAATGATACGGAGGGGGGAGGGGTTTCCGTGAGTGTTATTTTGCATTATCGAATATTGTACTGAATATTATACTCACTAATTTAGCCTTAAACTAAAACAGTTTATCATGAGAAAAAACAAACAAAATCCACTGATGAATCTGTTTAATTGGGAAAATTAAAATTCGACAATGATTTTCTTTCTTTATCCAACTAGCCTAGTTAGTTGACTCAGCATAGCATTCAATGCTGTCAGAGTTTGTTCCTTTCCTCCCCAAAGGAGGGGGGACGGAGAAAAGGGAGGGCGAGGAGTTTAACTAAAAGCCATCTGTCCATAGGGTCGAGTAAAGATTGTCAACTCCCCTTCGTTCATGTATTCAACGCGTAAAATGAGTCATCTTTAAACAACATGCGGAACAAAAATCAGGCATCCTGAGAAATAACTGACAGGTATGAAAAGGTGAGAAAAGACCCGAGGAGAACAACCAGGCATGTTTGATCGATAATAATATGGCATAACGAACTATAGCGTGCCCTGTTTTCAGATCAGGAACTCTTCATAGGTACTGGATAATACGATAATTAGCGACACTTGAATCTAATGGACTTACTCAAATTTGAAAATTGACTAGAAGAAACATTTGTGCAAATACAAAAAAAAAAAATATATATATATATACAAGCATCGTACATAACGATCAAAATTGAAATTATTAATATTCTTAAAAATCAATTTCAATTTCTCTTGTAGATTGGACAATAAATTAATAACTGCTGAATAACATAAGTTTCTTTCCATGGTAGATTTTATTATATGGTTACGGGGGATCAAATGTACTGACCTATATGATAAATTATTTTATACCTTTTCAATGCGCCTTTGTATCAATAAAAATCGGAAATAATAAAACATCTGTCAATAAACGATTCATTTTACTCACACTATTTTGTTCTCTTTGAAAAAAAAGTTTCTTCTGCGAAATTTTTGAAGTATTTAAAATATAAAATAAAATAATATAATTTACGTGTAATAGTTTACAAATTAAATGGAGATAGCTTCTTTATCAATAAAATCATTTTTGAAACACTCATCCGACTGAACTGATTCAAATTTTTCTTTCTTTTAAATTAAATACAAGTTTCGCGTTCAAGCTTTCTTTTTTAAAGACGTTATAACAAATGTTCAAGCGCAAGAAATGCGCGGGTATCGGTACCTTTGTGACAGCTGACAATTTTAGGTAAGCGGGTCAATTTTGACTGCATTATATAATTCTGTCACAAATGATTAATACGCTTTATTTTTAATTTCTGCTCAGTATGAGTCACCATCAACGCAGCGTTGAAAGCCATCGATCGTCCGTGTCACAATTGCGTGCGAACGTTAGCAAAATTGGGCAACACACTGGCAGTCGTAAACACCTTTTTGTGCTATCAAATACAATCACAGTGAATAAAAGGAAATGATTATATCTGTTTGAAGAAAAAAATCTGCATACGGCTTTGTAATTAACAACATTACTATAAATTATCTAATCCAAAAAATAAATAATAAGGAAATATTTAAATTATTTTTCACGGTTATTTTAGTCCGAAAAACAGAAAATGAGTAAAAATACAAAGAAATGTTCTATGAGAACTATCGCGCTGTTTTGGTACTGATACACCTGTGAATGGGCAGGTGATGTACGACACTTTACAATGCAAAAAATAAAAACACTGTCGTGCAGATGCCGAGTTGTATGCAGATAACACGCTTTATTTCAGACGACAAAGAAAGTGAAAATCTTATCTTAAAGTAAAGTGTATGATTCACCGCTCCTGACCGAAAGAAAGCTCCCCTTTCTTGAGCAACGACGAGTGAACAATAAAGAGCGGAATGAAACGCAATGAGTCACTCAAATAGTTTCTGAATTTTTGGAAATATCGTAGGCCCTCCAAACATTGCCTACCATAGTGCTCACTGGGGAAACGTATAATTTTGAAAACACGCTTATATGCCTACGCCAAATTGTTCGGGTGTGTTGTTCTTGCCGACTTTAAATACACTTCGAGCGTCTGTAAATAATGAATTAAACAGAAGGGGGAAACAAACACGTTGTAAAATAAAATTCAAGTTTGACACATATATAATAAAATTACTTTTGAGCATTTTTTTGTTTAAAAAAATGCATTTACAGTGTATATCTTAAAGTTTGTAACAATGATGTGTTCATGTTAATAGACATTTCTTCTCTGGATTCGCCACCTATACCACGTTGTTCCGTTTCTTTTTATAACTTTTTATAAAAAGCGTTAATTAAAATTATTCGAAATATACATGATGTGAATCAAGCGCTAACTTTCCCATCACACCATGCACACCCACCCGCCCCCACCCCGAATAACCCCAAGAAGCAAAAAACTTACCTATAAAATTAATGGCCTCTTCAAAGTACTGCCGTAAATTCTGCTGACCGCTATCTGAGGCAGGTAACCTTTTGTATTTTATTCCCTGATTTTCAAAATATAGAGGTATGTGTGACGTAACGTTCAGGACGTACGTTATATCTAAATCCTTTAACATCTGTAGATTTGCGGCATCTCTCTCATTACCTGTGGAAAAGTATAAAACCCCATTTTACTGTCAGTTTGTGAAAATTATTCACTTTCAGAACTATTTTAATCTAACTTTCTTAACTGCTGTATTCTCTAAACTTACATTAATTTGAAAAAAGTACAAAAAATGGAAAACCGGCGTTATGATAAATATAACCGTATGTACTCGCTTATAAGTCTGGCCAAACTGCAAATAACAAAGATCTTGTTCTGCCATAGCATAATGTTTATATATCAGGGTTGATTATGTTTGTTTTAGTGATTACTCTTAACAAACTACACACACATATCTGCCAGCACATTGTGTGACGGCAGATCTGGGTCTGTACAATCTGCAGTTGGAATCGTCTTAAAAGCTAGACATACAATATTTATAACAGTTTGGATGCTAGATGTTACGTGTTTTTATTTTTCAGTTATTTGAGGAAGAATTTTCGTTAGGTTGATCAACATTCTTAAATCTGCTCACAATGCATCATTATTTTATTAATATTCTTTCAAAGATGCAAGGGAAAGAATCGCATGGGAACAAATTTAAACTCACCAAGATAGAGAAAGGGTAACACTTGTGCAGCTATTGCGGTCTCAATAGCAGGTTCAATTAACATTGGGGTGGTCGGACTATAGAGAGGTTTGTGTTCCTGAGATTTGAGACTACTCCGGCATAGATCCTCGTGCTGACTGCGGAACTCTTTTAATCCACCTGAAGAACGTATTAAATAACAACAATAATAATACTATAATATTACTAAAGAATATTTGCCTATGTAAAGTGTACATTCATTCATTTAGCTGCCTTAAACAGTTTATTGCTGGTGATTTATTTATACTGACTGCATTTGTGGTTAGCCTGGTGCTAACGAAACATGGCACAAAATTTTTGTGGTTTGGATATGAAAGGCGAGCAGAGAGTTAATTGTTTTGGTTATTTCTGCGTTGCCAGTGCAGTTAAGACTCCCAGTGTGTGCTTGAATGAAAGTGTTGGTACAAGCGCCAAACTAGGCCAGGCTCGTGCGAACCATGAATGAAAGGGTTGATACGAGCTCCAACCTAGGCCGGGCTCGTGCGAACCATGAATAAAGGGGTTGGCACGAGCTCCGAATTCGGGCATGCTCGTGCGAAGCATGAATGAATGAATCCTGAACTACTATAAGATAACAGACGATTCAGACTGACCGGAACAAACAAAAAATTGCGCTAAGCGGAATCTGTTATGTTCAGGTGTCCAAGATAAGATCCCGATCGAGGTGTTCAGAGACACAATACTAGGTTCAAAATTGTAACAAAATATCCCGACGCTATTGAAAAATGTTATTTTGGATATAAAAAATAATGAAAAATCTCTTTGGTTCTCTATTAAGTGGAACAAAATATACGCGCTGTATAGCAAAACTTGTAAACATATTTTAAAATTTAAAGTTAAATATGTAAAATATAATATTTTTGAGAATATTGCTTTATCAATCACGATCTCCTCTGAAGACAATCGTTTTATTCTTAAATATAACCTTTACCAATACAAGCATGGAGAAGTCGGCGAATAATCCTAGTTATGGCTATCTAACGTTCTCAACGGTGTTCAGTGTATCTAGCTAGTTGACTAACAACATAGAACATTGTTTTACTTAAACATCTCGAGATTACACCTATCAGACCATCAGAATGGATATTATATATTAAAGATTACAAAAACTAAAGTTATTAGTCCATTACAACGTCGTTATTTTCTGTGAAGGAAAAACAGACAGACAGACAGACAGGGAGAGAGAAACTAGTTAATATGACTTAACCATCAGTCTTAATGGGAAAATAAAATTGCGATAATAACGTGTCGAATTCCAACAGTTTAATGCTACGACTATAGATGCACATTGAGAAATTAGGACGTCTTTAGCGAATGAACTAGATACACTTGTACCACCAATGGACGGTAAAATGTGACAACTGTCGAAGGCAGTGATGAATGAAGTCCAATAATTAAAACGGAGCACATATTTGCACATCTTTTATTGTGCAGCCAGTTCGTCATTTTAATCCACTGAAAAATCGGTTGTCTGGTTTTGGTTACGTTTTGGCAAAACCAATTCTGGTTCATGCGTACCCTCGCCACCAAGAGTCGGTTCCAACATGTGACGATGTTACCAAAGTAATGGAATAGTCCAATGAAAAGGTACAAAATCTTTTTAATAAATAGACTTTATGAATCCATTTTTGAAAGTACTCACGAATACTCAGCGAACGTGTCTGCACAGTATCAATTTCGAAACAACACGTGCAATTCATGAGCTACCCACCCTCCCGAATTGCAGGTATTGATAAAAAAAATGTGTTTGCAATAATATCTACTGTTTAGGAAAATAAACATTTAACCATTGCAGAATTGTATTAGTGTTGCAAATTAATTATGTATATCGTCAAAATATGAGGAATTTTTTTTTTTTTAAATATCGCCTTTCAGATAGAGTAATTTGTAATTGGCCCAACTCAAGTACCAGTATCTGGTATACTACGGTATGACTCACATAAGCATTTAAGGCAAATAGCGAGAAAAAAAGTGATGTAAACTAGTCGTACTCATCATCTGGTAACGATTAATGGAATTTACCTCCTCCAAAAACCTTAATTAAAAATTATTATATGTTTGATCTATCTAGTTGTATTGGTTATACATATGATTTTATGATAATTGTATTTCCTCACGTGGTATTCAAAATCTTCAATCACGTAACTTGACAACGTCAACATTGCGCAATACGTAACACTAGCGCAACAATGACTTTATTGTACTCGAAATTCCTTGAAGTCGATCAAGCAATAGCTGCTCCATTAGGTAGTTGTACACCTTTTCACCGAAAGGCAAGTTAAAGAATCGCTGTTTTCGTCACCATGGGCACGGCGGATAGCTAGACAATAGACATACCAATCGTGTCCGTCACCCCTTCATAGGTGGGCTTGATGTTTTTACTCACCAATGACTAAATAGGCAGAAACTTGGATGACAATGCAAACTGACTCAAACTTTTAATGACAAATGACGAAGGGCTCTTTCGAGGATATCGTATTTCATTTTGGATTAAATTCAATCTAACAGCACGTTCCTAGCGACTAATGTACATGTGTGTATGTATGCATGTCTTTCTCTCTGTCTGTCTGTATGTATGAACTGGATGTTGTCGCTGGTATAAGTGAAAATAAAATCTTTCATAGCTGATGGACTGGAAGTTCTAATTCCTTTTGTATAAAATTTTTTTTTATGAGGAAAACATTTATTCAACAAGTGTGATCTGTACACATTAACGTACCTTTTAAAACTGTTGCTTGCCGTCCTTCCCTGAGTAAAATGGATAGAACAAGACTTAAACACGTGTCCTGGCCTAGCTGGCACATGTCTGACGTTTGATCGTCATACAATATAATCTCCTTGGTACATTTTTTTTTAAATAAATCTTTTCCTTCCTTTGTTGAAACTAAATCAACAAGATTCACTTTTCCTTGCTGAAGTCTTCTTTTATTCACTCTGTCTGAACAATTAATATTCACAGCTCCTTCGATATGAAATGAATTAAATGCAAAGAATGGTCTGCAATCCAAAAGTAACACTGGACGACATTTGTTTAGTCTTATTGCCAACTCTTGTACTGACATCGTCCGTGGTGTCGAGGACGGGGTATTGGACCCCAGTCCCCCGGGATTAACCGTAAAAGCGCCATTAATTGTGAAACTCATTGACTCCTGTTTGCACCTTTTCGGCACAGACATTAGACACTCAGGTGAAAGTTCCAGGCGTAGCCCGACCCTTCGTCGGGAGGGGGTACTATGTAAGACACTAGGCGGATGGAGTACCTCTACTTCGCCGGCCTCAGGCATTTGACCTCTGTATGCAGAAGTTACATAAATAAGCAAACAAAATAATACAATATTCCAAAGGTCCTTATCAGCATTTCAAGAAGTTCATAAAATTGACACGCACTGGAAACTCCAAATACTACTAGAAAATATATAACTCCACACTGAGTGAAGTTCCAAACTCTGTGTATATTTATTTCTGGCAATGATCCTAAAAGAAATGCTTTTCAACGAGCACTGTCCTGCTCAAGTGCCAAGCTGTAAATACGAGTTGGTGTACATGAATTTGATATTTATACGCAGGAAGATACGTCACTGCTGCAATAATCCGATGAGGTCATTTTGATGCTATATATAGATCACGTGCTACTAGTCTTACAGCTGACTGACGGTTTACAGTTTTCGGTTCACGTCATCGTTTGCTGTTATAAGGGTTATTTATAGGTCATCCTTTAGTCGTGTGCCTTGTAAAAATGTGCCTGAAACTGGTCTGAACTGAAATGGGCCAACTATTACCTTGAAAAGATCAATTTGCATATCGAGTTACACTCGACCGATTTTCGTTATCGACATTACGCAAGATAAAAAGAAGTGACTGCTTAATTCGATCTAACATAATGATTGCAGTACTTGAAATAATTCAATCGAATGAAGTCGAAGTATCGACAAGTTACGTATTTTTAACCACAGATGAAGTCGAATTAGTTAATATGTGTGTGCGTGTGCATTGTGTTTTCCACAATAGTGTTTACATTTCAAGAGAAATCATGGCCCATAACGCCCTAGCATTGTTTACGAATATGTATAGTCCATTTCTCTGTTCACTATCTGCAATGCCAATTTTACTGGCACATTTCCCACAGCAAGATAAATTTCATGGCTTTTTTAAATCATAGATTATTAACTTCAAAATAGGAAATGTAAATATCTGCAAACGCGAATTAATTTGTGTGTTTATTGTTGTTCATTTTCTAATGTGTCAACTGCTTATTCTATTAATGAGTTTGAATATTTCAGCCTTGCTTGAAGCTATTACATTAATTTGTAAGATTGTTTTCCCAGATTAAAAAAGTTATGTACATTTTAATGTTTTCATTTTCAAACTTTATATAT
>QKMX01050164.1:0-12026 GCA_003401595.1 Venustaconcha ellipsiformis
CTAGGCATCCAGAAATACATAGGCCTTTTTTGGCTGAATGGCTTAAGTTGCATACTGTGCTGGTTCAAGTCTAAGGCTCACTGATAATGTGGGTATGTGAACAAGCTTGCTAGTAGCTTCCCATGGGTTTGTGATTTTTCATAGGGTTTTCACAGATTCTTTCCCCACAAATATACTAACTACGATATAAAGTCTAAGATTTGTTGAAAAATGACATTTAATTAATAGTGACAACAACAACTAGAAATATATACCTTTGAAATCCTATTACAATTTTGTATTTATTGTGACTGCTTGTAATATATAGGTATATTGGAAATTTTTACAGAGTTATAAATTAGATGGAGCTCAAATTTTTATATTCTGTATCAAAATGTATATTTATGCTTGTTTATTGGTCGAATCCAATATTATTGTTTATTAGTCGAATCCAATAATGCACTGGCAGATAAGGGTCTACATTGCTCATTCTGCTGATTACTCCTAACAAACTGCATAGATCCGAATTTCTGCTGGCATATTATGTGGCTGCAGATCTGGGTCAATATCATTTGTAGTTGGACCCAACTAATACCCGAATATGTGTGTCTGTTTTGAGGGGGATGGATATGAGAATGTTGGCTAAGTTCACATTTGGCATATAGTTTTTGTATTTGATAATCACGTTACAGAGATTGTGTATATATTTTACTTGTTTGCAAAGTTTATTGGGAGTTTCAGTTATAGAATACCTTGTACTTTTAAGAAGAAAAAGATGTCAACACTCCAAAGACCCACAGCTTAAGTTGGTGGAACAAAAGTACATAGGAAGACCAAAAGTGTAGCATTGAAATAGAGTGCTGAGAAATGGAGTAAGAATTTTTTTTCACTTTCTAAAACATTCTTACCTCGTCTCGTTGTCTGTTGGCCCCAGGACCTGGTGGGGGCTTGCTGGTAACATAAGAGTTATCTTCTCTTGGAGTTCGGTCCAGAACTGGAATTCCATTATCTTGCTGAGCTCGAACATACATGTGTTCCTGTTGTTGCTGCAAAGGTGATAATTGCTTATGTTCATAAAAAATAATGATCTGAATAAATATTACTAAAATGAAATTTTAAAAAACAACCAAACAGATCAATATTCTGCTGCTCTGAGGTAAATCATGTAGAATTATCATCTTGAAAATCTGTCCAGTCATCAGCATTTTATCTTTCACACTGTATACAAACTACACTGTAACAATATTTTACCTCACTGACCATGCTACTAATATCTGACTTAGAAGCTTGTTGTACTTACTTTTATTAAAATTTGATATTTCAAACAGATTTCTCTTGCTGCAATCAACTGGCCTTTCACCAATAGTGATAACCATGGCTACTCATAAGCATATCACATAATAAAAAATAACAAATTTGTCTCATTTGACAATTAAATCAATATTAACTAATATTAACACTAAGTTTACACTGAAAATTACATAAACATTGGTTAAAAATGATTAAATTATACTCTTTTGAATTTGTATATATTATGTGATGCCAGTCAGCTTGATGACAGATACTGTATTAGATTATAATACCCATTAAGATATGAGACCAGTCATCTGGTTGACTGATATTAGACCATAATACCATACAGCTATGGTGCCAGCCAGCTTTAAACCATAATACTCATCAAACTATTTGGTGACAGATATTAGACCATAATATCCATCAAGCTATGGTGCCAGTCAATTTATTGACAGATATTAGACCATAATACCCATTAAGCAATGGTGCTAATCAACTAGGTATCAGACATTAGACTAAAATTCATCAAGTTGGTGCCAGTCAGTTGGACAATGGACATTAGACCATAATACCCATGATTTGTTCCATTGTGCCTGTGATACCATAATATCTTGTCCAGTGATAGCAATGGTCAGAGGTCAATGAATACTGACTGGTACATGTGTAAGTCTGACTGACATTTAGCAATTATAGGTATTTTGAATCAAGCAAAAGAAGTCCTAAAATGGCATGTCATTGTCAAAACTTGCATTAAAACTACTATATATAGTTGCTTAAAGGTCAAGTCCAACGGCAAACTGCATAGATCCAGATAAAAATTAGGTTGATGTTTTATATAAAATTAAGAAAATCTAATTTTTTAGGGAAAAAATCGGCAAAATTTTGATATTATAAAATTGATTTTTTAAAAATATCAATTATTCCATTTTTTTAATACAAAAACTACTGAATAAATAGTAAAATGGCACCCCAAGTCCTTCAAACTACAGAGTAAAACAACAAGAAAGCAATTATAAAATTGGTTTGTTCATATATCAGCCATTCACAAACGTATCTTAAAATCAAAATATTTCCTTTATTTTCTCCAATGTGATTTATTATGCAGAAAGTTGATATATTAGTTAATAATATTTTTTTACGTCTTTGCAACTTTCTCAAGAAATATCAGCAGTCACTTCTGTTACATTAATATACAACTGATTATACAATATCAATTACAAAATTATTAGTCTTTTGAACAACTCAGGAACATATCACAAATTCTCCACATATTAACACCAAGAACTCTCTGCATTAATACCTAAAATTCAATGCATTAACAATGAAAACTCATGCATTAAGCTAAAACTATGCATTAGCACTAAATTCTCATGCAAAATCAATATATGGTTAAAAACTAATGCATGAAATTTAAATTCCATTTGAAATGTAATGAAACTGAAAGAGATAGTGTACATGTAAGTTGATTTCTTTACTTAATCCTTTCCAACTCTAATCAAAACACATATTCTTTAATATAAATAATAAAAGTGTAAAGTCTAAGGATTTTATAATACTAAAGCTATATTCATATTTTTCAAGGTCACAACTTTCACATTAAAGATACAGCAATAATGATAGTAATAAAATTTCATATCATGTAAAGTAAACTCATTATTTCAAAGAGGTAACACTAATAAACTGCATTTGAGTTTTCCATGAGGGATTTAAAGGAGATTATATTCCTTACAATTGCTATATAATGTTAACAAGCACTTAAATCTTAACTCACATCAAATAATACAGCACCATCTTACTATAATGTCCTTCATTATAGCATATTCATGTTATAAGGTTGTTATGGTCATAGATCCCTTTCATTAGATGCCAATAAAAGGATAAGCTTTATGTTCTTCATTATAAGATACCTTCCTATAGGGATTAATGTAGATAAACTTTTTATTCAAAATTGAATTATGAATGCACCAGCAATGTATTTCATGTATCATATTCAAATCAATGTATGTAGCACTCCCTCCCCAATTATAATATGGTCCCTGTTATAAGGCAATTTTGTTTGCTTGATTTTTAATGTCATTTTCAGAGAAAATGGGAGCTAAGTGCCCTTTCCAAGGATACCCCCAGGCAGCCAACCTGGCCTGGCCTTGGCATGAATCAAAACTGGCATCCTTGGATTATGAGACCAAATGCTGCACCAAATGAGCTGACATAGCTCATTATTAGTATGGATCCCATTTCCTTAAAAGTTGATGAAAAACTATATGTATCATGTACTTCATTATAACACAGTCTCACGATATGGCAGCATACGCTATGGCTCCAATGGAAAGTGTTATAACGAGGGAGTGCTGTATGTATCATATACTTCATTCTAAGACAGTCAAATATAAGCAGCATACACTATGGCTCCTGCTGACATTGTTATAAAGAGAGAGTAATGTGTGTATAATGTACTACATTACAAGATATATACTATAAAGCAGTATACTCTAAGACTCCTTAGGACAGTGTTATAATGAGAGAGTACTGTATGCATAAAGTGCTTCATTACATGGCAGTCACTTTAAGGGAGTATACTATATGGCTCTTTTGGGCAGTGTTATAATGATGGAATACTGTATACATCACGAGGCAGTAACTATAAGGCAGCATTCACTATAGCTCCTGTAAACAGTGTTATAATGAGGGATACATATGTACTTCATCATAAGACAGTCACTTTAAGGCAGTCTTCACTATTACTTCTGTGGACAGTCTTATAATGATAGAGTACTGTATACATATGTAAACCATCACAAGGCAGTCACTATAAGGCAGTCTTCAATATGACTTCTGTGGACAGTGTTATAATGAGGGAGTATTGTATACATATTTAAATTATCATAAGGCAGTCACTATAAGGCAGTCTTCACAATGACTTATGTGGAAAGTGTTATAATGATAGAAAACTGTATACATATGTAAATCATCATAAGGCAGTCACTATAATGCAGTATTCACTATGGCTCCTGTAGACAGTGTTGTAATGAGGGAGTACTGTACAATAAGTACATTATACTATGGCAAATGTTTTGTTGTTTATAGTTTTACTTGACTTACAAATAAGATGACCTCCAAAGTATGTCTGGAAGTGCAGCATGTAACCAGATTAAAAAATAACATAAACATGGAGACCTGATAAACATTTATGTACATAGCCATTATGGCTCAGTGGTTACTTTGCCAGTCATGCAACAAAAAAGATGCAGATTTGAATCCTACCATCAGATCAGCCCGGAATGGCTGCCATGGTTTGTCATTGGGAAAGGCAATTTGCTCCTGCTCCCTCAGCACTAAATGGGTTCATGAGAAAATGTCAGCTAAGGGCAGATAATTATCTAAATTTAACCTGAAATGGGGCAGAGTATGATATACACACTTTGTACTCCAGACTAGTTCTGAAAAAATTCAAATACTCATACTCATTATTCTCTTGGAGTGAAAGTACTCATTACTCATATTGTTGCTTTGATATGAAAAAAACCCATGATATTTCTGGATATATTTTGACGTATATCATATTTTAGACTCTAAAAAAGGGTTAGCTTTCCTTTCATTGAATTTATATTTAAAGTATAAAAGCAAGAATATATGGTCCATATTTTTTATAATACAATAAAAATTAACGCAGAACTGCCGTGATGGTCTCAGATGAGGCTAGGTTTAAATAAAATTTCACCGAACTTATTGATCAAGATGAATAAATAATAAAATCTCTTTCTCTCTCTTTGATCTCTCCTATGTTTCCACCGTTGGATGAGTACTAATAATGATCTTACTTTCATGAGCATTCATTTATAGAGGTAGACTATGACTCATTATGATTGTCTGTCACTTTGGGATTGTTGTTTGTTTACACAAGAGCCAACTGGCTTATTGCAACAAAAACATCATTTACACTTGATATTTTATAACATTAAGCTTCAAATATTGTATGAATAATTTGTCTGCATGCAAATTGCTGGATGTTTATCACACAAATACTGTCCAAGGACTCTCACTTTCATTTTTATGTTGTGCATTTACTTTATATTGCTTCTTTGGGCAGCTGAGCATATGTGCAAAGAATGTGAATTCAGTACTTTGGGCAACTTAGGATGTATGCATAGTGTGTGGACACTGAAGTTTGGGCAACCAAGCATGATTGTAAAGTGTGGACACAGTACTTTGGACAAGGGAATATATATGCATGGAATGTGGACACAGTATTTTGGGCAATGAAGCATGTATCCATAGTGTTTGGACACTGTATGTTGGGTAACCAAGTATGTATGCACAAATTGTGAACATGATACTTTGGGGAACTGAGCATGTATGCATCAACTGTATACTTAATATCTGGTACAAATGATATAACATAGACCTCACTAATTCTGTATAAAAAGATTTAACCAAACTATAAATCTCCTCTTTGTCTTTGTGACTAATACCAAAGCTGATTGAACCCTTAATCTAGCATCATTCATTCCCAATAACATTACAGGTTTAGTTTCTTCCCTTCTGCTTTTCTGATACTTATAAATACATCTGTGTTTACATAGAAGTATAAATCCTGAAACATACAGCCCACACCCCTTCTGGGCTTTCTGACCCTCTGGGATATCACTTATTCTTTGCATCTTTTTTAAACAGAATGATCAAACAAGATGTGTAATGATCATTTCCTTTTTTCGAAGTACCCCATAATGCATCAAGGACAGTAGACAAACCATACTGGTGATATTAAGATTTCTGATAAAACATTACTCTTTTCCTTATGAACCGTAGAGTTTAAAACTAAAAGACATTAATAAATGAGTATGTATCCTCTTTGCATGTATTCTCTCTGAATTATAATTTGTGATAAAAGATTGCAAATTTTGGTTGTTTTTGTTTTTAAAAAACCCTAGTATTTAAAGAAATTTTGAATGCACTGAAGTTAGCCATGGATTTTTTTCTTGGTCAAATCAGTAAATTTTAAGCTTTTAAATTTTGTATATAATTAAAATGTCGAAAGAAAGTACTCCACAAGTACCTTCTGACAAGTACTAATTAAATAAAGCACTTGTACTTGAGTAAATTCAAAGGTACACTGCCCCATATCAGAAGCTAACTGGCTTGTACCCTGTTAAAAGTCACAATAACTGGCATGGAATAGTTGCTGCAATGTCTGAAATTTTAATGGTTAAACCCCATCACCTGTGCAATGTGTGTGAATTGTATTGTGCAAAGCAGCCATACTGCAGAACACTAAAACAAGAGTCCCTCAAAGAGACTGACACTCTAATGACTGAACAAATTTCCAGGAATTAAAAATACAACCATTTCTTCCTTTTTTATTGCTGAGTGCTCAAAACTTCTGTCATATTCTTGAGCTATGGTGTAAGATTTTCAACTCAGCTGCTGCAGCAGCCATTTTAGATGTAAGATTGTCACTATTTTCATTGTGGACAAACTGGATACTATTAGAAAACATTGGGTGAATACCCAATGTTGATATGACCATCTATTCAGGAGTATTAGATACAAGAATTTCAAAATGTTCATTGTAGCAGCACAATTTTTATTCAAGGCTTGCTAGGGATCGTAATCAGTCTTCTGGTGAAATCCCAGGTCAATATGACTTTTCATATAAGACAAGAAGCAATAAAAAGATTTTCAAGCTGTTTGGCATGGTGGCCATATTGGAGGTCAGACTGAAACCATTTTCATTTAGTACCAACTAGACATCATAACAAGTCTTCTGGTGAAAACCCAATGTTGGTATGACTTTCCATCTAGAAGAAGTATTGGATATTGGATTGACACAATTTTTATTCATGAACAACTAGACAACATAAGAAGTCTTCCAGTGAAACTCCATGTTGATACATGTATAACTTTCCACTCAGTAGAAGTAGCAATAAGAAGATTTTAAGATGGCTACTATGGTGGCCATACCAGATATCAGACTGGCACCTTTTATATTAGGAGCCACTAGACATCATAACAAATTCTTCAGTTAAATATCCATGTTGATATGGCCATGAATATAGAATGAGTAGCAATAACAATATTTTCAAGATGTCCAAGTGGAATCATGTCCATAATGACCAACTAGACATCATAAGAAGTGTTCTGGTGAAAACCTATGTTGATATAACTATCCGTTCTAAGAAGCAGTGATAAAAAAATTTGTAAGATGGCTGCCAAGGTGGCCATACTGGACATCATATCAGCACCACTTCCAAGCAGGAGTAGTGGCAGCATTGGATTTTCAAGCAGAATCATTTTCATTTAGCACAAACTAGACATCATAAGAAGTCATACAAAAAACAAACCAATGCCATTTGCCAATATGACAATCTTTTCAGAATGAGTAGCGATCATGATGGCTGCTGTGGTGGACAACAATGGACATCAGGCCATCTCATAAGATCTCTTGGTCTATGACCAGTAGAGCTAAAAACAAGCAAAAATGCAATAGCTGAAATTAACAAGCACTAAAGCAGCTACAAATGAATCAATAAACTGGTTGGTATTTGTCGAGGGGCATCAAACCTTTAACAATTCATCTCTATATTGCCGTTTCTTTTCAGCCATGTCTCTTAATCTGTCTGCATCACCTCCAATCAGCAACCCACCTGGAGGAGTGTGAACTTTTTGATGTGGGTTCTGTCTCTCTCTTTCTTTCTGATGGTTTGAATAATAATACATACCTATTACATCTGATACAAAAAGCACATGAAGAGTATGAGAAAAAGGATCTCTACATTAGAAGACTTGTTAGCTGTGTAAAAAGTTAGAGTATCACTTCAAACAAAGTTAAAAATTGCTGGCACTCATTTAAAACAGGATCATTTCAAGAAGGAGGTTTAAACCTTGTTTTTTTTTAACTTTCTCAAGTATGGTTTTGCAAGGCAACTTGCATATTCTGTGACATCAGCCTCTTTCTGTTGTTAGATATGTATGCATTGCTCGCATCTGTGAATAATAAACTCTAGTATGATAACCTTGCTATTACCATTTAAAACACTAAGTTTTAATGAACTTCCAAGAACCAAATCAAATTAAACTTCAAAATGTTCAAATGTTTGTTTGACATAATGAAATGACATTTCAATGGAGAGCCTAAAATTTGCAAGTCTATTCTTGAAAGTGGAATTCACAGCTATTTTTATAAAAAAAAAGGGGCCAAAATTAAATGAATGTGAAACTTAAATTTGTCAGCCTTATCTTTATTTATTCATTGCATAATGTGAAAAATATACCCCTTTTATTACAAATGGATGACAGAAATTCCCTTCTTCTGCCAATGTTCAATTCTATAATAGACCCTGAAATGTTCAGTTCTAGAATAGAAACTGATTTTTTGAATGAGAACAAGCAAAAGTGCAAGAAGGTGAGTACAACAATTGTTTGTAATGCATAATCAATGGTAATCAGCATAGACCAAAATCTGTTTCGTAGAACATCTACCATATATAACTCACTTATAAGTTGAGTTTCACTGCAAACTGCACAGACTTGGATCTGCTGTCATATAATACACTGGCAGATCAAGGTCTGTGCAGTGTATTAGGAGTAATAATAGAACAAATAACATAGACCATGATCTGCAGGTGCATTATGCTACAACAGATGAGGATGTTTGTTGTTGGCAGTTTGAATCGACTTCTAAACGAGTATATATGGTTTTCTGTTTGCTTGGAATCCTTAGCAGATCAAATAGAGTAGATTTTGATCTACCCGTTTGTACAGATGTTTGTTTATGCTGTATACAGGTCGACATGAATTACATAACAAACATTGTTTATCAATAATGCAAACACTACTGAAAATGAAATCAATTCCCATCAACATTTACAGAATTGCTAACATAACCCCAAACAGCTGAATATTGCCTTTTCATAAATCCCTAATTTTAAATCATTTTTCACAACTGAACAATTATATAAATATGACTGGATGCTTCCTATATTACTTTTATAATTTTAGTCTATTACAAAGTGTATAAAGCAGTGTATAAAGTAGTGTATCTAAAGATTTTGGCTCCACAGTGTATAAAGTAGTGTACCTAAAGATTTTGATTCCACACTGTATATAGTAGTGTATTTAAAGTATATTGGCAGCTAATGAATAAAAAGAAAGATAATTTCCATGTAAACCAGACGATACATGAACCTGCAACACTTATAAGGTGCTAAGTTTAATGTTTAATTATTGTAAAGGAAAATTTAAGGATAAGAATCATGGATTAAAGAAGATTACTGGCAGTACAAAATGAGTTGTTATGTTGCTTCAGTTGTACTAGCAATTCTAAATCTGATTTTTGCAAAAGTAAAAACCACCATTATAGGCCAAAAAATCTACAAATCCAATATTTCCATTCCCATTCTGAAATACTTCAGGAAATTTCAGACTTGTTGAAAATTACATTTTATGTTACTTTATCTCACAAAGAGCATAATGATGTTACAATTAATTACAAACTCCTGTTTGTGTTACATTTAAGACATTTGTGGCTTGTTTAAAGCAAAACCTTTGACAAAGGGATTCTAAGAAATTTTGTATCAAATAACATTTAGCACCAAGCCAAAGAAACCAAATTCAAAGTCTCTGACAAGAGCAGCATGATAAATAAATTCTGATTTGTAAAATTAATCTTGAAAGTGAATTTCTAATGCTAGTCTGTAAATTGGAATAATTAATCTTACATTGTCCTAAGATTATGTATTACAATATTGGATGTAATATCCAAACAGTCTCAATAAGTGAACACTCATCTTTTCATCAAAACTTGCACACAAAGGTTTGGTTTCTAAACACTAATATTTTGATCCAAGCATGTTGTATGGCTGGCAAGGAGTTACTAAAACCTAGCCTAATCTCATGACTTTCTTTGATCCTTCCACTGTGTATGCCTGCTATATTATTACCACTTAAATTTGTTATATCAGTCTCAAAAACAAATCTTGCATATGTTTTATTGGGTGCAACCATTTTGGAAGAGACTATGAACTGCCAAACTGGAGAGTTCTCAACACAAAGAGAAATACTCCAATACACACATTCATTGGATTGGGACATTGTTTATGACATTATCAGTGTGTACTCATTATTGTTAGCTTTTAATCTCATGAAATTGAGATAATTTTCTAAACATATGGTGTGGGTGATATATCAAATACAGTAATGTATCAAATGTAGTGATATATCAAATACAGTGATATATCAAATACAGTGATATATCAAATACTGTAATATATCAAATATAGTTATACTTAAGGAAATCATTACAGGAAAAAATCTAGTTTTTACTCCTCCTGCTCAGAGCTCACCTGTCTCTGTCTTTGGTCATAAAGACTTATCTCCCTTGGAGAACCCACCAGAGGTCTCTCCGTTTTTCTGTAACCAATGTGTGCAGGAGATGTTTCATTGGCTCTATCCCATACACGATTTAGTAATTGCTCCTGGCTTTGCTACAAATTAGGGATTAGGTAAGGATATGTTAGTGTTACCAGTGCCGAAAAAACAAAAGACAAAAACAGAAAGTAAAAATTATCTTAGTCCATAAACAAAAAGTAAGAAACATAAATTAAAAAAATTCCCATGTCAGCTATGAATCTGAAAACTCGATTTTACGTTTTTGAACAAATATTATCAAAAACAATTTTTGTTCGATCTGTATGTCTATATATGATAAAAGATAATTTTACTGTAACAATCCCAGCAATGAGATTTTAAATTAAAAAAATAACTCAACTTGTTTATCATCAAATTTTCATAGCAACAGCATATGGTTTATTGATTTTTGTTTTAGTTTACAAAGATAGAGAACTGTGAGAATTTTTCTTAGAATAGTTTTTATAGAGAAATTGTAAATCATCACTGCTGTTGTTAATATCCATTTTTTAAATTTCACTCAGCAGAGAAAACTTTTGTAGAGGAATACAAAAAACAATTATCATGCTTGTGTGAGTAAAGTAAGAAGTTAAAAATGTTAGGTATGATAACTGTTGATACACTATTCCCTTGCTATAATGCCGCTCAGTATAAGGCAGTCCCAATAATATGACAGGAATGGTTCTTAATCCCATTTCACTTTTTAATAGTACAGTATCAGTATCATGGAGTCCTAAGTGGCCGAGTGGTCTAATGTAATCGCCTTTATCAATCACTGCCATCAAACCTCAGTCCACGTGGATTTGAGTCTTGGGCTCAGCCAATGTAGTTATGTAAGAAAGCTTGCTAATAGTTCCCCACGAGTTGGTGGTTCTTACCAGGGTTTTCCATGGTTTTTCCTCTGTCAATTATACTGGTCACTATGTATAACCTATTCTGTGCTGAAAAATGGTGTCAAACCCACAACAAGAACCAGTAATATGTACAAATTGCCTCATTCTAAGGTGTACTTGCATTAAAAAGGTAGTCCATTTTGATGGCACCCATTAACAGGGTTATAGTGAGGGATACTGTGTTAATATGATGAAGGAATAGGAAGGTGGATCATAAAGCATCAATTGGATAAAAGTATGCCATAGCTAGTGACAAAGTTTATCGCAGAAAAAAAAAATTTGAGCGGTTTGTACATGCAGTTTATGCACAATAAAAAATAACAAAAACTTAAATCTGTTTTGATAGAAGGATTGCAAGAATTTAAAAGGCCAATAAATGGAGGGGTAAAGAGCATTTAAATCATAGATGTGTGTTATGTGTGTATTATTTGGATTTTTAACATAGCTTTAACAATTTTT
>QKMX01050192.1:0-10339 GCA_003401595.1 Venustaconcha ellipsiformis
AACTAAACTGTGATATCGCAGGAACCGTTTATGTTGAAAATTATTGACACACATACCCAACATAACTGAGATAACTGGATTTGACTGTATATGGTAAACAGGTACTCAGTGGTTCATTTTATTACCTGGGTTATCATCAAGTGGCAGGCACCTGTTTACAGTTCTAACTCCAATTCAATGTGTAAATATTATTTTCAAAATTAATGAGATAATTACATAAGTACCAATCTGTCAAAACTGAATCATATATGGGACAGAAACTCTTGTCATGATGCAAATGTTTCTGGAAGGTATATCAAACATTTAAAATTATATTAAACAAGAGATGGATGGATTAAATGTGCAATTAAATGAAGATATTTTCTATTAATGTAGTTTTTAAAAAAAAATGAATTTTTTTTTTAACAAACTAAACAATAGTTATCCTTGTACTTTTTTAAAGGAAGCCTTTCGTTTATAAAAAAAACTGTTGACAATTTAGCACACAACCTTCTCATGTATTTCACAATTAAAATGAAAACTGTTTTAATTCAGACAGACTACAATTTTTGTATAAAAGACAATGCTTAATCATAATGCAAAAATATACCAGATTTCAAGACGATATCTCAAAAGGCTTACAAAATATTAAGTAAATAAAAGTGTGAAGTATGGATGGACAGGCAGACTCCAGTATAATTGCTCAAACTTATTTTTTGTGTGGATTATAATAAAAAAAATATATATTTGACTACATACCTGTATTACAGTTCTTGGAGAATTGGATGAATACCAGAGAGGAATTCCAAATACACTGATGAGGGCTGTCTTCTTGTAATAGGTCTCAGAACATCGTGTACTAATAACACTTCCCCCTGTTAAAAAAAAAACAAGAAAATGTTTCTAATTAAAATAGTATAGTTGCATCATACCAATACCTTTCTCAATAATTCATGCCTGATAGTCTAGGGATTGTCATCTCTCTCTCTTGAATGAGCTTAAGGGAAGCATCAACTAATCATCACTTGTATTACACGTCTATTCTAGAAATAAAATTTAGGTTGGAAACCCACTGCATTCCATTCCCTGGACATTATTTTTAAAGTAATTTAACGATATCAAAATAGAGCTTGAAAAGATAATGTGTGATTTTTGCAATTTAGTTGATTTTTTTTGGTGCAATTACTTTGTTACATGGGTATAGTGATAATCAAGATCCTCTTGCCAAATTTCATGAATCTTTGTATAATACGTGCACACAAAATGCTAAAAACCTATATAGTTATGAACTAATGCAAAAACATAATTGAAACCAGTAAAATGAAGGTGAAATTGACATTTTTTTGTGTTAATAACAGAGGTGCCAGTAATTTTGGAGTTTGATGACTCTACAATGAACTAAGCTTGAGAAATAAAGTTAAAACAAACTTATACCAAAGTCAATGATGGATTAAATAAAGGTTATAGTAACCTATTTTTATGATATGGATCTAGTACTCATAAAAATGGATCTCCTTGCCGAGTTTCATGAATCTACACACAACTGTATATATATTGGGGACAAAATACCTTATTGCAAAAACTGCAAAAATTTAACCTAAGCCAGATGAATGCAAAATGTGGGTCACAGTGACATTCTTTTGTGGTACAGCTGTGGTATGAAGAGAGTTGTATATGATTATCTAGTTTGATGACTTTATCATGATCAAAGCTTGAGAAATAAACCCACAACATAAGTCAGCAAGGCATGTCAAAGCATCTCTCAAAAAAATAAAATGACCATTGTAAAGAGGGGTTTGTCTCAATAATATGGGCATGGTTTACTTTTTATGATCCTTGAAAGCAAGCTGGAGAGAGAGAGGCAGGCAGGCACTGATTTATCTACATTGATCAAGTCTTTGCACTGATTTATCTACATTGATCAAGTCTTTTGAGATCAATGTGATTACTATTTGATAATGAAAAAATGTGACAATTCAGTTAATTATAGATATTTCCTGGTTTGAAAAAAGATAATTTATCATACAAAATGTCAACAAAAATATTTGATAACATTAACATAATGACTGTGCCTTGCAAACTATATTAATACCATATTTGCATAATGAACGTAATTTTTTTCTTTAATACTACATTATTGGAATTTACAGATGCACTCATGTCCTTATTTTTCCCAGTTCACACAATATACATGTTTTTAATAATCATGTGAAAGTCAGTGATATTGTACTCACTGAAGTGAAAAGAACAATAAATGTCAAAGAAATTATTAACAAAATCGTGTTCATACACACATCTCTTTCATTTACCTATACTTGCTTTTTCTTTATCTATGCAAATCAGCACAATGTGCTGATCCAGTGCAGTATTCAAACACATCTGAGTAGCTACTGACAGCCAATAAATATGTGAAATTTTATACTTGTCCTCTTTACCATTTAACTGCTGCTATTTAAACTGCCCAAATGATAGTTTTACATCAGCTTCAATCAAGACTGTTTACCGTTTATACTTGCTACATCTGCTTAGTATTTCGACAGAACAATCAGCATTTGAAAAGGTAATCAGTTTTCTTTGAAGTTTCATCAAAACTATTTTTTGGGGTACATTTTTCAAGAAAAAAGACAAATCAGCTGTTGTTTGGTCGATTGTGATGTTCCTTTTCCCACCTTCTGAAGTTGGTCATTGTAGCAGGAATTGTAGAATCATTATTTGAGTGTATTATGGCATACAGTACTCAGACCAGATGTCAGCATAAGATATAACAATGCACTGTAAGATGGTTTGTCAATATGAACAGAGAATTTATTTAACATTAGATTGATTCTAGAGCATTTCTCATCCAAGTCTGTGGCTTCCTTTCATGGTGCCTATGAATTTCTCCACTCCAACCCAGGACTGTATGCACAGGTGTAACAGCAAAAAAATGTAACGCCCAAAAAAATCACAAGATGGTATATTTTGTCACCAATAAGAGAAAAAAAAAATCACAATTTGTACTAAATAAACAAGACTTTTGAAATTATTCTTTTTTGTAGCTGATTCTTCAAATAGTATCTGGTTGTAAATAACTCTTGAGATCTGTCTTTCCATTAGCAGTCTTCATTCACTGGCAGTTCAAATGTTGATCAGTAATGTAGACCAGCCCTTCTATGGTGGAGTTGCCTTCAATGCATCTCGAGGCACTCTGGTTATTTGTCCTTCTACCACGGAGCCTTAATGTGGAGTGAAAGTGGAGGGGTTCAAGTCTCCCACCAATAAGCATGTGGTTTTGATAAATCATGTTAGTTGTACTGTATGACTATTGACATGCATGCACAAAGTTAGCCCCCTCCCCTGGGGATAGATGATATGAAACCCACTCCAATCTGTTACTTCAAATCTGGGAAGAATGGACAACAATCAGCAAAGGTGTGCAGATATATATGCTCTTATCTGTGTGGATACTGATGCTAGGGTGGGGATTCGGGTTTGGTGGAGTTGTGGTGGTAGTGTTGTACAAAAGCTAAGTTGAGCTAATGTGCAATATGATTCTTTGAATAACTAGAACAAAACAATTTTGAAACTCAAGGTAATTAATTAAATCTGTTCTAGTTTCTTTTTATGAGATAAAGTTGTGTACTAACACAGCACTTTCCAGTTTTCTCTGCTATCACTATACCTGCTGATTCTAGTGCAAAGTCTGCCAGCCCTGTTTTATCAGCACTGTATTTTTGGAGGGCATCTTCGATGATAATCTTCACATACTGTAAATTCAAATTTGAAGAAAAAAGATCAAAGTATTGAGAATGTTGATGGCTTGGAGGGTAAAGGAATACTGTACCTTATACAGGATCAAAGGGATGAACATAAACTGCCAAAAAAAAAAAAAATATTGCTTTAAAAAAAATCTGAATTTTATTTTTTTAAATGTTTTCTTCTCTTTATCTCTTGACAGAGAATTGATTTCAAAGATGGAATTTATTTTCATATGGAAAAGGTGAAAGAATTACCCTTTGTGAGCATTTTGTACTGAGGTGATTCTGCATACCTATGAAACAATATCAACAGAAACACTCAGAGAATAATCATTTCCTCTTAGGATTACAAGAATCCATTTAAGGGACTATTCAAAAGGAATTTCTAAATATCCAAGATAATAATGTTTCATTTTAACTATAGAGTAATAAAATCAACTCTGATAAATATTTTCAAACTGGTTGCACTGGCAGATGTATTGGATGAAGACCAGCACCATTTAAATTCCAGAGTCATTAGAGGTCTTCTGGTGAAAACCCTATGTCAATATGACTATCCTTATAGCAGTAACAATAAGATGTTCAAGATGGAAATCATAGTATATGTAAGATTAGCAGCATTTTTTTTTTGGACCAACAAGATATCACAGTAATATTTTTGGGGGTAAAAATTGTCAGGTTGGTATAATTTTCTTTTAGAACCAACTGGACATGTAATAATTCTAGTGAAAACCACCCTTTTCAAGAAGGCTGCCATGGTGTCCATATTTAACGTCATATAGGAAAAACTAGTCATCATAATAAATCTTTGGTCCAAATGACAATATATAAAGGAGTTGACATAAATAGGTTTTCAAGCTGGTGGCTATACTGGTGGCAGGACTGGAAACAATTTCTTTAAACCAATTAGGCAAATCTTGTAGTTAAAACCCATATTGATATAACTTCCATTTAGTAGTAGCTATATGACTTTAAACATGGCAGTCATGATAGCCATACTGTATGTCAGATCAGTTCAATTTTCATTTAGGACCAACTAGACAACGAAAGAAGTCCTTTGGTGAAAATCCCAAGTCCATATCACCATCCATCAAAGAGAAGTAACAATAACAAGATTTTCCAGATGGCAGCCATATTAGATGTTAGATTGGCAATATTTTCATTTAGGACCAACTAATTATCATAAGAATTTCTTTTGGTGAAAACCCTATATGACAATTCATTTTGGAGGAATAGAGACAACTAGATTTTCAAACTGGCTGAAACAGTGGTGGATGGACTGGTACCAGTTTTGTTCATGACCAGTTATGCATCATAACAAGTCTTCAAGTTAAAACCACATATCAATATGACTTTCTGTTTAGGAGTACTGATAAGATTTTCAATATGACTGTCGTGGCAACCATACTGAATGTTGGATTAGTACAATTTGCATTAGGACCAACTAGATAGCCTAAAAAGTATTTTGGTACAAATCACATCTCAATATTACCAATCATCCAGAAGGAGTAGCCATGACAAGATTTTCCAGATGGTTGCCATTTTGGATGACATTTAGAACCAATAAGACATCATATGAAAACCTTTAGAGAAAACTTCATGCTGATATGACCATTCAATCCAGAGTACCAATAACAAGATTCTGAAAATTGCTACTCAATTGGAACCATTTTCATTTAGGATGCACTAGACCTTGGGATGAATGTGCATGTATAATTTTATGGCAACCATCCATGTTGCTTAGGAGAGGTAGCAATACCAAACCTACACTAGTGAACAGATAGACAATGGATGATTGACAAATGGTTATCCCTTAAGCTCTTTTGGCTTATCATGGATAGAGCTAAAAATAAAGTTCCAATGATTAGCAATACAAACTATTCTTAGTCACTGATAGATGATGACAAGACACATTCATGAGTAAAATCACTCCAAGCTACAAAACTGTGTTACATTTTCTTTGTAAACAGAACTGCGAGTTAACAATTTATACATCATAATCATGACATAAATCATGTATTGCTCTCAGATATTTGCTGAATCTGAATTTGCAATTAGTGCAATTCCATTACATTTGTTTACATAAATCCCCAATGCAATGAATACCAATTGGTGGAAAAATGCAAACAGTTAGATGAAGACAACTAGAGTAACATTTGTTCATTATTTGAGGGAGAAGTTCTGACTTGTGACTTAGGCCCTTATCCACATTATTTCAAGCAATCAAAATAGAACATTATTACCTAATTGTGTATATGAAAGATACAGAAATTAATGTATATGAATATACCCTATATCATATGTTAACATATAGAATAACTTATTAAACTTACATGTATGTGTCTATTTACATTTAGCAATGTAAAAAGTTCTTTCAGTTCAACAAGATTCCCATTACAGTGGAGGTTGGGAAATCTGGCTATCATCTATATGTTTTGTACTGACAAATGTATTCTTAAACTGTTTTATATCTTTGATTCTTTATCTCATGGTATACTATCAACTGAATGTACGAAAGTTGACAATAATTTATTTTACCTGTTCACTGATTCCTGTATTATTGGAAGCAATGTAGACTTGAGTTTCCTCAGTTTTGGACTGTTTCATCACATCCATTATTTGGTCAGTCAGCTCATTAGCAAGAACTTTCAACCTTGCATCTAATGCTTCACGGCTTACATAGTGAGCATGTAACCAAGCAGAAAAAGCATCTTGAACTTTTCCAGTGGTATGTCCCTCCATCATCTAAGAAGAAATACAACACAAGAAATAAGTGACTCCACAGGCAGACTTAGTAATATGTCTATAGCAAGATGTAGCAGAATTAACCAGCCAATATTACATATTTGTTCTGCTGAAGTGAAGCTGCACTTCTTGAATGACATGTCAGTTATTCAATATATGGAACAATCAGATATACAAACTTGCCCTTGTTAGGTCAAAGGCAGTTTAAGTACAAGAGGTAATGCCAACCTGTGGGGTAAAGACGAATAAATTTGATCAGACCTCTATGACATTTACCGATAGAGAATATAACACATACTAATGAAACCAGTCTGACAGGATTCATCACACACTAACCAGGTTGGTTAAAAATACCTGTTTCACTCAAAAGGCTTTCAAAGTGCAACTTGAATCTATTGCTTAGTGCTAGGTGAGGTTTTCAAGAATTTGCCAATTATTGCCTATAAGAGCTCTGAATCCAAAATTATACATTTGTAACCAAGTCACATTTAATGCTCAAGTAAATAATTTTTTCAACATTTTCCATAACTCATTATTTTAATATTTGTTAAATCTTTATGAAACATTAAAAAAAAATACATTGGCATATTTCCAGAAACTGAATGCTTGTTAAAGATTTTAAATAGGAATGAGCAATTCTTCCCAATGGTAAAAACATCAACTTGAGAATATCTGGTTGTTCCTTTTGTGCAGGTTTAGTGCCATTTATTTATTTATTTGCATAAAGTGTAGCTTGCATTATAAAATTTTTATTTTAAATTTGTAATCTGGTTCACAATTAACCTAATATAGTCATCTGGTAAAAATGAAGTTGAAAGTGAATGCAGAATTCAATACACAGGCATCAAATGTACCTTTTTATTCCTTTCACTGCCAAATAAAATTAAATATTGATTAATTAATTAATAGCTGAACTTTAAATTATTCATTAATTAAATTGTTTATAATTTCACCTTTAATTTTAAAACAGGCTTTATTCGGGAGTACTTCTGAAAAAGTGACTAACTAATCCACTTGCCATATCACTGTTTTTCAGCCACCATGTGAGTAATTGTACCAGATATTTAGTAGCCTGATTTTTGTGCTATCACAAGGTTTCTCACAGTAGCAAAAAATAACATCCTCTGTTTGAAAACTGAAAGGGTTACATCATATTCACTAATAATATACTATTACTTTGTTTGTAATTCTGAAGTCACAAAGTCATAATGCGAAGTAGAAGAATATGAAATGAATAAGGAGGATGCTTGAAATATTGTTATAGGCATTGACCAACCATACTGTAATTACTTTAGACTTACTGGGTAAACTAGTAAAACTTATCCAATCTAACTGACAAATGAAGTGCGGACATGCATACTTTCATAACTTTTCTCAATAATTATCTATTTACTTGTGGTAGTGTGATCTTGGTCTTTTTTCCAAATTCAAAAGTGTTACAACTCTATAGTCATAAACTGACTAACAGAAAGAAACAATATCAATAAGTGTTTTAAAACTTAATAAATTTAATTATCAAGTTATAAAATGAAAATCTAATACGAATTTACAGTACTGTAAACTGAATCCCAAATAATCCTAAAAGGTGTTATTCAAGACCAAAAATTCAACTGTTCCGAATGAATTTAAGATCCTCAAATGGACTGGTCTGCCAACATTCATGATGTATCAAAATGGCCTTGTCCAGACCTCCTTGGAATATTCACAATAGTCCCAGAATAATATTTTGGTTCAATAAGTACTTTGTTGTTCCAAGGAATAATCTAAACAAATGTTTCCTGTAAAATAATATCTAAACAAAACAATAAATACCTCTGAAAATTAATGTTACAAGAACATCATAAGAAATAAGAATGACCAAATTGTCCAGCTCCAAATGCTTATACACAAGCATAAGGGTGAAAATGCATTTAGATACCACTCACTATGTGATAATTTGCAAATATTCAACATTGTAAAAGAACCCACCTATCCTAACCTATCCAAAAGGAAATAACATAAGTCTTTGAAGAACCCACCTGATCCCACCAGTCAATGAAAAATTAACCTCAAGTCGTCAACAGGTTTTATTATTAATATTATTACTAATGTTTTTGTAACCACCTATGTCAACAACTATCTATAGATACTATGCAAATTACACTCTTAATGTCTAAAAATAGAATTTTATACCCATTGGCAAAAAATTAACTACCTAATATCTTGACTATAGATGATCATTACAATTTAATCATGAACAAAAATTAAACATAACATAAAGTTATATACTAAGAGTTAAAAAAATATAGATATACATAACAGTTTGATGGTTAAGCAGATAAACAGTGAGATCAGGAGAGAGATTAGTTAATTTGCTGCATTAGCATAGCTGCTAATTTTACTAATTTTTAAGTCTCAAGGAGCATGAAGTCTGTTAACATTAATAAATAAATGCCAAAAAATCTTGACGTTTTCATTTCCTAGTTTTACACATACAAGTGGAAAACGGTGATATTTCTGATACAAGTTACATTATATAAATTAAGTGTTTCAAACATTAATTCATGTATGGAGGGGTTTTTTTAAAAAAAAAATTTAAATTTTCTATACCTGAAAACCACTATTCTATGTTATTATAAATTTCTGCTGCTTCATTTAAGAACAATTGCATTTAAACATATGACCCTCACAAAGTTGGCATAGGTGTTACCTGCCAAGATATGCATGTTGAAGTGACATATTACTAAAAATGTATGCACTAGGTTATGAAATTCTGTATGAATTAGGAAAATGAAATGACTAATGCTACACACATCAAGGCACCTTTCTTATTGAAAAGAATGATTTAAATACTGTGCATTCAAACAGAGAAGAAAAAAACTATGCATAGTTTCTAATTTGTACATCATGTAAGTCATATTAAGAAAATAAATACATCCCTATTTTTAATTCAGGTAATAGACAATAACTCTTTGGAATTAAATGGCAGCTCATTAAAATGATACATGGGAAATCCTATCCCCAGTAATTCCTTAAATCATAACAATATTTTGTCATGATCATATTTCTAAATTTTCAGTATATCAAAGTAAAGTTAAATGCAGATATGTTTTTGCACTTCAAATTTTATGCACCATACCAAAGGAGATAGACGAGTTTTCAAGATACTTATTTGCTCTCTTTCTCTCTCCTTTGATAATTGCATAATTTATGTCTAAATCCTTTTTTTTTTTTAATTGCTGGAAATATTCTTGGCAGAAAAAAACCCCCAAATAAGTATTAGAGCCACTCAGAAAGCCCTTTTTAATACTTTCCCATCGGCATAGTATGATCAAGAGATCCCTATCTTTTTGCATTAAAATAATTTAAAAATGGAAAACAATGACTCTTTTATGTTTTTCTCAAATTTTGTAACAGTATACTGCATAAAATCCATCATTTTTATTTGAAATGACCATGCAATCAATACACATTTACATTAGTGCTGATTGGCTTGCTCTAGAATGTCACAAGTAACAGCAAACATGGTATTAGTCAAGGGAGGTAATATTGGACAATCTAATGCTGCATTACTTTAAATGGTAAATTTGGGAAAATCACTTTGAGTAAACTTTACAGGAGAAACAAATTTTTAATCAGATGTTCTGCAAAATACAAGAAAAACTTACATTTTGAAGATTTTCTCCCTAACTGACCCTGAAAAGAGATTTCTTGTTTTTGAAGCAATGTTCAGAAATAAACTGAACCTTGTGCTTCCCAATAATGAAATGATAATTAGTCTCAAACTTAACTTTTCACTGGACGTATTAGTCTTAACCAAGCAATATAACAATAATTTTAACTTCTTACCAATTTATTTGGAGAGTTAATAATAATAATAATAATAATAATAATAATAA
>QKMX01050208.1:0-11865 GCA_003401595.1 Venustaconcha ellipsiformis
TATATATATATATAGTGCCGATTAAAAGCTGTGCTAAAAAAATGTTAAAACATTCCATGATTACTTTAGTAAGAATGTATTTTCTGCATGATATTGATGATTAATGTTTAAGAAGATTTCATAAAGCTTTATTGATGTAAACTATCTAATCACTGATTACATTCTGATTCTCTCAGTCATATTCATATTCATGTAAACTTGAAGCATGTCTACCATTTCCTACCTGTAGTTGTGATTGTTATATTTTTTTCATATTTTATATTTCATTTCAAGGAGTCCTTGGTGGTCAAAAGTGCCATTTTGCTTGTACATGTAGGTTTGAGTCTTCAGCTCTGCCAATGTGACAAAGCATGCCATTAACTTCTCATGGGTTGGTGGTTCTTACAAGGGTCAAGGCGAAGTGGTTGACTCAGTCACCAAAAAATCTAAACTTTGTTTTCCTCTGTTAGGAAAGTGAATACAACTTTGCCCCAAGATTTTTTAGATGTGCACTATGTGACAGTAGTTTATGACTTTTGAGATGCTCCCTCTCCCTATCCTTGTAGTTGTGTTTGTTGCTCAAGGTGAAATCAGTTAGCTGGCGTTGATATTATTTGTGCTGACAAACTCTTGTACATTCACAGGCATGTGTTTTAATTAACTAAAAATCCTATCCCAAGTAAGTTATTGCTGCCCAATTTCTGCAAGTTAGGCCTACCATATAATGATGAAAACATACAGACTTTTGTTTCTAAGTTTAAACATGAATATGTAAAAAGCAATTTGTGTTTTAAGAATAAATCAGTGAAAAGCACTTTCTAATGATTACACAAATTTTGAAGATTACAACTGCTGTGCTTGCATTAATTACATCATAGAATTATTTTTAAACCTTCATTAAAGTTGTCAAGGTAAAATTGTTTTCATAAATCATTGGGTAAATAAATTTAAGGAATAGGTACAACTGATGGAAAAAAAGCAAAATCTAAATATTATGTTATTGAAGATTTAGCCAAAAAATGTAATAATGTAATAATTTTAGCCTAAAAATGTAGTTATGTAGGTCAGAAATGTATGGGATCATGCCATGTTGTGGAATTTGAGAAATCCTGTGAGGTAAGAGTTGTTTTCTAAAATCACTCATTTTTGTAAAAATAGGAAGAAAGCAGTGAATCATATACTATATAACCAATACATGATGTTGCTACAAGCACACAGATAATAAAACCATACATTTGCAATCATATCAGTGTTATTTAGAAATCTTTCCAAATTCCATTTTATAGTAAATTTTCAGAGAGTAAACAAATCTTGTTTGAGTGGTAGTTGGTTAGACATTTGCATTTACTTGGAATTACAAAATACCAGTGCTGTAATTATAGGTAATCCTATTAATTAAAATTAATTACAATGTGTAGTTTCTACTGTGCTAATTTAAAGGTACCTGGCTAAAATGCACTTCATGTATCTCTTCATCTAATCATACTTTCAATACGCTACATATGACAGCATTTCCACTAGGGTTGTGATAAAACCTGTACCTTGTTCTGGCAAGGATAGAAAAAGTCAGTAAAAAGACCAAATTTAACCGGTATAAATGCTAATCAACCTTTCTCATCAATGCACATTTTATGACTTGCATAGACTAGAGAAAATTATGTTCTAAACAATACATGAGAGCGAGAAAATGAAATGAATTAGATTTTCTTACCCATACAGGAGCTGTGTTTGTAATGTACAGTGTCAGAAGTCACCATGACAAAATATTTCATTACACACAGCATCACAAATTTTTATCGTATCTGTAACTCGGTAAATTATCAGAACAGCATCATTAAATGTACCTAACAGTACTTAAATCATTTCACATGAAATATTTTAAATAAATAAGGACTTTTAGCTATATTTAATAACACTAACATGATAATTTACCGAGTTAAGATAGGATAAAATTTATGATGCTGTGTGAAGCAAATTATAGTGTAGTACCATTATAGTATTGAAACTGTCAGTCACCAACTTAATCAACACACAATCAACAACTTTGGTTCACTTATAACAAAAAAAACTTAAAATATTTCCATGCACCACATAAAATGTTTAGTTTTAGTGGCTTAATATGAGTGAAAACTTTCACCTTTAGCATAGCTAGATCATATGACTTGCAGTCATTTATAAATAGAAACTGGCAAAATCCAAACCAAACCAGTTTCCAAGCAAACAAACATGTGGTTGTTAATTTGATTTGAAGAAGAATAAATGAAAGCACAGATGGTATACAAAAATTTAACATCCATGACAAAGAAATAATCTTGATATTCAAGCATTTATATGTTCACAACTCAGAGAATATCAGTGATGGTTAAGTCCCAGTGGAATTGATTTAGTGTTAATGCTTACACATGATATTGAACTATGTAATTTTGAATTGAAATTGAAACTTGTATATATGCCATAGACAAGCCTTTGAAGAATAATCATGTTTATCTTCACATGCAGCACTTGTACTGGGAAGTGGCCTAAATTTATCATTTGTACTTTATTAAAAAAAAAAGATGTTATTGATTGCTTTGGCATGATTAAAGATTCTCCAGTGCAAATGGAGTGAAGCAGAAAGTGACCAATTCGATTGATATTTATGAAACAGAATGAGGAGTGCTCAAATTTGAATTGTTTCATCTTGAATCAAATGTTAAAAATTTGCAGTCTGTTAAAGAGATTAGCTGACTCTCCTTCTAGTGCTTTGCTGTTGCGGCAATCATTGATCATTGTTGGCAGGGATATAGGATTACAACTATGAAAAGAATAAGTTGGCTTCATACAGACTCTGATGTTGAGACTGTTAACTTTCAAGACTTGAAGACATTTTACATTTTATCAGTATGTGAATACTGACAGCCTCATCTTTTTCTGGTACATTTATGTTATGGGCAGTTCATGACATCAACATTATTGTTCTAATCCAGAGAATAGCTGCCAGATTTGTGGTGAGAAACCGCTGGCACACCAGCAGTGTTACATTCATGTTTAACCAACTGGAAATGGGGAGTTTGCAAAACAAGGGTTATGGTAAACGTTACTGTGATGTGACAGTTTGCTCACCAGCTAGTCGACACACCCTTCAAGCTACATTATCCAATACCAATTACCTGTAGAACTTGGGGACACCGATATGATTCCAATGTATGCAAAATGAAAACAAATTATATCAACCACAGAAAGTTTCTGTCCCGATTTCATTATAGCATCATGTGCCAGCCCAACAGTATCTGATCTCCAGTAGTCTGTAAAACATAGCCTACATACCAGTCTTTCTAACAGGATCTGATCTCCTACAGTCTGTAAAACATAGATGTTTAGATATACCTTCAAAGTTTGCTCTTTCTATTCCATTACTCAGAATCCTTGTCCTAGTTTTCAAGGTTTAGAAATTATTTGTCTTGTAATTCATCAATGAAAAATGCAAAACTTTGTGAGTATGATGTTGTTTTGTGGCATTAGTTCTGTTGTCAACCCCATGTTTAACTTTTTGTGCAAGATAATAACTTTGAAAAAGATAACATGTTTTGCAAACCATTGTATAGAATAAATTTTCTTATTGATCAGGTAATATTTAGATACGAGGGTGGTTTAATATTTGCTTTTTTTCAGCATGCCTTTATTGTTACTAGAGACAGTTGTAAAAGTGCACTTAAGTACTAGTTTTTTAAGAATCAATACAGTGTAATTATTTGGTTTTTAATATAACCTTTTTCTTATCTATTCGTGATGCAATGTTATCCATATTTTCTCATGCTGCAGAAGGCTATGTTATCAAATTTGTAAGATTATAAAATTTTTTTAACATGATTCCTTCTGTAGTAGTTTCCAAAGAATTAGATTCCAACTGAATCACATTTTAAGGTCAAAGAATTCATAATGTTTGTTTGTTTTTCAGTGATGTTGCTGAGGAAGGAATCTTTCAGAGTGATCCCCCTTGTTCAGCTTTTGGGAGACATGTTGTTAGTGAGATTCATCATGACAGGTAAGAAGAGCATATGGCAAATTTGATTTTAGATGAATGGTGTTCATATCAATAAGATATATACTCATACCCTTAATATGATGCTTTCTCATAGTGTCTAAAAGATTTTCATCATTAGAAATGAATTTAATGATAGATAAAAAAATAAAGATATTTAAAATATGTATAGAGAATGTTTGCACAAGCATTATCTAATTAATGCTACAGGTGGTGATAGCCCATGAGTTGGGTTAAGAGTGCTCTTTTCTCTACATGGTTTTTATCATGCGCCAATGAGAATTTAAAACTTCCCATCTTTGTTTATGTTAATAAACATCATCCAGTCCAATATAATAGCAGATGTTTGATGCAAAATACAGGCAGTTGATCAGTCTCTTACACTATAATTTACCCACATATTGAAAACATTATTCATGTCACATACAATTTGTGTTTATCGTAAGATATAAAAAATTGACTTGTTTCAACAATAGAAACAAGCAACTTGTGGTGTATTTTATTTTGCATGGCCACAGGGCCATGTCACTTGCTATGTGGATACATCTTGTTATAAACAACACTCTGTACCAAAGTAGGTTAATGTGACTTACATTCCATGATTCACTGACTTTTGTTAAGTGTTTTATTTACCTCATTTTCTTATGTACTTTCATTTGCGGAGTCATGCATCTTAGTTTGTTGATACAGCCTGCTGGGTAAAATATCAAATTTTCAAAAGCAAGTCATTTTGACCTATATTTCACACTTTAGTGACTGTTAGGTTTTGTATTTTGATGTGTTTCTAAAATTCTAATGGTCATAAAATCATGGAAATCATTAATACTGTAGGTCAGTCTACACCATAGTTTAACCTTGAAAAAGTAATATAACTTTGATGTAGGTTTGACTTGCAAGAATGGCCAGTTTCATTTTTAAAAGATTTTGTTTCTAGGTTAAAAGATATTTACATAAAGGTAGAACAATGACTTTTATGTATTATTTATTCAACTTCTTTTAAGACAGTCACATGAGATTATGCTGGTAGTCAGTTCAGAACCAGGAAAGGTCACAAGAAGATGTGTTCTTCAAGGATTTTGGTAAGTTTAAAAGATTATAATATACTGTGTTTTCCACAATATATCTGTTATGTGATCAATGTGATGTGGCAATTTTCCAAACCTTTTTTGCTCTTCTATCTAATTTGTATGCCTCTGCAATATTCTATTTGGTGGGGCATGTAGAATTACCCTTGTCTGTCAATATTTTCATTGTTATTATTGGTTAAAAGAAAAAGGATTTAAAAAAGTTAATTGCACACTGCATGGAGTTTTAACTGGCAAGTCAGTTTAGTAACTTGTTTGCGACTTTAGCCAGTTGAAATTTGTTAACTTGATATTTGTAATTTAAAAAGAAATGATACAATTATTATCAGTTTAAGCTGACACTTTCTACTTTCTTATCATCAGACACTAGTGTACACAACATCACTTAAAGAATACATTTCTATGTACACAATATCATCTAAAGCATACATTTCTATGTACACAACATCACCTGAAGCATACATTTCTATGTAAACATCACCTAAATCATACATTTCTATGTACACAACAAAACCTAAAGCAGACATTTCTATGTACACCACATCACCTAAAGCATACATTTCTATGTACAAAATATCACCCAAAGCATACATTTCTGTGTACACAATGTCACCTAAAGCAGACATTTCTATGTACACCACATCACCTAAAGCATACATTTCTATGTAAACAACATCACCTAAAGCATACATTGCATACATTTCTATGTACACAACATCACCTAAATCATACATTTCTATGTAAACATCACCTAAAGCAGACATTTCTATGTATACCACATCACCTAAAGCATACATTTCTATGTACACAACATAACATAAAGCAGACATTTTTAATGCGTGATCCTCAGACAATGGTGTCCAACACAGTACCTAAAGCAGAAATTTCTATGAACGCCACAGTAACTAATGCAGATATTTCCATGTATACCACAGCACCTTAAGTGGACATTCCTAATACGTAATCATCTGGCACTAGTGTATACCATAGTTTCTAAAGCAAACATTTCTAATGTGTAATCAGACAATAGAGTACACCACAGCACCTAAAGCAAACATTTCTAATGTGTAATCAGACAATAGTGTAAACCACAGTACCTAAAGCAGACATTTCAAATGTGTGATCATCAGACAATAGTGTACACCACAGTACCTAAAGCAGACATTTCAAATGTGTGATCATCAGACAATAGTGTACACCACATAACCTAAGGTAAATCAGATATTTCAAATATGTGATCATCAGACAATTGTGTACACCAAAGTACCTAAAAGCAGACATTTTTTATGTGTGATCATCAGACAATATTGTACACCACAGTACCTAAAGTATATCAGAAACTAGTGTACACCACAGCACCTAGAGCAGACATTTCTAATTCTTGAAACAAATGAGAGCACACTGCTCACTACTTTGCTGCGATGATACTTGATGTCTCAACTTTGCCAGGCATGGAAACCAATTAATATTACTCTTTTTTTTTGGATAACAAAATTAACCCTAATATAATGAACATTTCTGTGTAGTTTATTTCCAGATTTAGCCACACACAAAGGATATCTGTCTATAAAGGACAAAATTATCTGACCTTGAAGTATCTTATAGAAATGATATATTGTAAATAGAGAAGTTTGATTTCATATATTTAACTTTAGAATGTCTGCTGTTACCACAGAATGCAAGCTGTTTTCTTCACTGACAGTTATATAACATCCAGAATTAGTGTTGATACCTAATTAAGAAAACACTTGTTAGAAGCATAAGCAATATAACAAATAAATATAGAAGGGTTATTGCATGGTCATACTATCAATGTTATTGCATGGTAATATTAACAATGGTTATTGCATGGTCATATTATCAAAGGTTGTTGCATGCTCATATTATCAGCAGTTATTGCATGGTCTTACCATCAAGGGTTATTGCATGGTCTTACTATCAAGGGTTATTGCATGCTTATGCTTCAAGGGCTATTGCATGGTCATACTTTCAAGGGTTATTGCATGGTCATTCTATCAAGAGTTAATGTATGATTATACTATAAAATTTATTGCATAGTTATACTAGCAATTCTGCAAAGTATAAAAGTGGAGGTTATTATCACAAGTAATTAAGTAGGAAATGGCAAGTTAGCAATCTACTATTTTAATAATAAAGAACACTAATGTAAACTTTGAATTAAAAAGGAAATTCTTGATAATTGTAAGATTTTCAATTTACTGGATATTTTTTTTTGCTAAATAAATTCTTCAGCTGAAACTGTAAATTGTTAATTTCAGGGCTGATACACATGTGTCAGTGGGTGATACAGTCCACATTTTGGCTGGTCTTTCTGCTGATGATACATATACCATTAATGACAGTCAGGGTCTACTTGTTGTCAATCCTGACCTTCTCCTGTCTGGAACTAGCGTGGTGTCAAGTGTGTTCTGTATGAGAAAGTAAGTTTACATGCCACAAGCGTTAGTCAGTCCTGACCCATTTTATTGTCATTGTTTACATAACATTTTTAGACCATGATGATCAGTTGTCTAATCCAGGATCCTGTTTCAGGTTGTTAATAATTATTTGAATCAGTGTTTTTCAGAAATAGTATTTTCACTAATTACTAGAGTACTTGCATCTCTTTGGCATCATGTCAATCATTTAAACTTTATTTTGATAGCAGTAGTGGAATTCCTGCTGCTATTTTATTTGCTTACCATTTCCAGGACACAAGATCTTAGTCCAAGCTAAATATTCTCTCTTCTTAATAACTGGAGGCCCAGAATTGAAAAATAATATGATCCCAGTCTGATTCCTTAGTAATAGCCAACATCTGGAATACCTTCCTCTTTTTCCTTGAACTTTGTGTGAGTAACACATTTACCAAAATTACTCATCAATATTTGCCATTCTTTTCATATTTAAATGTCTTTTAAGCCAATATTATACCTTTTTATGTTGATGGAATGTTATTCAGTCCTTGTATTATTTGATTGTTTTCTTGTGCTGTCTCTCTGGAATGCTAGTAAATACTCATAATTACCAATACAAGTGAGCTGGACATTCCTGATGATGATTTAGAACAGTAAACTTAGTTCGATAGATGAAGCATGCTTTTCAGTCAGATATTCATTACCAGACTGGTCTTTCACCAGTAACCACGCATCACTCACTAGACTGTCACTGGTTAACTACCGGTGACCAAGTTCTGAGCACCTATCTGTCACCAGTCACTGGGCCATGCCTTTCAAGCAGTCAGACACATTGATCATCAATCTGGGCACTGAAATCAAGTCAATACTTTATCCCCAGCCATCCCACCTTATCTCTGTTATTCAGTCCCTGTGAGGAAAGGAAGTCAGTATTTTGCTTGGCTGTCAGGGTTATTGGATTGGATTGGCACACCTTTCCCCCTTCCTTATGTCTCTGCCTAATCTCAATGGAATTTGCCTCCCCTCCCCCTTACCTGGTAATCTTCTTACTCCAACCACCAACATGACATAATGGTATGGTGGATGTGTCAGGCAGGGGTCTTTCTCAGTCATCTCCAGCCTCATCTAACAAAATGTCAGACACCTACTCTCCTTCAGGACTGTAGAGAATTAATCATTTTTTCAGTGTGCCTTGGAGGACAGCGTGTAGCTTTGTTCCCATTACCTATGAATGGTTACAGAACTATACTAACTTTAATAAATATCTCTCTTCCAAGAGGAATGCTAGAGAGGACAGTTCTGTTTTGCCTATAAATGTGCTTAGAATGAAAATATCCATTCTATTTTAGTGGATTCAAATGAGTTTACAGAAGAGCTTGTTGTGGTATGTCCATCCTTCCATTTGGGAACCCTCCTTTTTCTCTTTTTGAGTCAGGTATTTGAGGAGGAGGAAGTCTGGACATTACTCTTATTCAGATCTTCTTTTGCTCCTACATTCCTCTATGGTTCAGGTCTTGTGCAGATGTTTTCCCAAGACCATATGTCTGCCAGGCATTAGAAGGGATGGTCTGTGACCCCTTCTACACTCTTCATGCTGATCTCTGCCTCTAGTTCATTCCCATGCTTGGCCTCTTAAGCCTTCCCCATTGATTCATTCCAAGCAGGAATATCAGTTTGGACCTGTAAGTTTAAAGCTCGGTCTATAGTTATGATTGCCTCCCATTCCAATCTCTTTTTGGCTGGTTCTTTCAATATTTTGAAGGAGGAATTGTTTGTCTCCATTCTCCACCTGAACACTTAGCTTATCTTGAATGATCATTCCATTAAGACAAGTTTTTGAGCAAGACTGCAAATTGCATTGCCCAGGCTTGGAGGCAATCAACTGCAAAAATTTACTATGCAAAAGTTTACAATCTTATGAAATTGGTGCTGTAGGAAACACGTTGATCCAACCATCTCCCTTTAATGCAGTTGTAGACTTTATTCTCTTCTATTATGAAAAGAAGGGATGTTCTGTTTTTGTTATTAAGTTTTCATACTCAAAATGTATTTATAGGATTCTGCCATTTGGTCAGACCATTGTCTTTCAGATTTTGTCAGATATTTTGAGCTCCAGAGACTAGTATCGTGCTCATTATTGGCCAGACCTTTGAATGAATCTTTGTTTCAGGCACTCATCCTCCTCTCCTTAGCGTCTTTGAGGAGAAGGATGATCTTTATGCCTCATTCAGTGGGAAAGAATGTTTATTGTTCAGTGGTAACTATGATTCAGTTTATCTTTTTTTCTAACCTGGGATTCGGGCTAAAAGCAGCTACTTTCAGTAGCTTCAGTTCCTTCTGAAATTCCCATTTTCAGTCATATCTGTGCTAGGGATGATGAAGATTGGCTCCTTTCCCTAGTTAGGGCCTTATGATTTTATTTGGACTCCTCTAAAGAGAGAAAGAAGTGTTGGAATCGTCTCTTTCTGCCTATCAAGGTTTTCTTGGATACTTTAGTTTCCACCATTTCCAAATGGCTTGTCCTCACTATCAAGAGAGAATATCAGTCCCACACTGAAAGGACCTTCCTTTAATGAGAATAAAATCCAATATTTTGGGTTTCTTGGTCTTACTTTAGTCACTTTTCTTTGGCTGATGTATTGAGAGCTGCCTTCTGGCCATCACACAACCTTTTTCATCCTTTTACTGTCAATCTTTGGTGCACCAGAGTGTAGGCATTTACTCATTGGGTCCCATCATGACAGTACATGTGGCAGAGCCATCTAACGCCTTCAAGTAGCAAAAACTCAGCTGCCTCAAGGGTAAGTGCTTTGTTTTCTTATGCCAGTTTTTGTTTGGGGCCATCCGCCTCTCTTCTAAATGTTAAATTCAGCAATACAGTTATAGCAGGTAAACATAAAGAAAATTAGTTTTGCTCTTAAGAAAACTACATTTTACAGGCAATCTGAATATTCAACAAAGTTGTTAAAATGAAACTTCTTTAAACTTTTCCCCTCAGTAACTTAGCCACTCTCTAAAGACTAGCTGTATTTTCAGTTTGATGAAACTGTTCTGATACAAATTGGACCTACATATAATGGCCTCCTGTACAGTGTCCAATAATTTCAGTCCTGACAGCATCTATTTTAGGAATGTTTCACAGTATAACTTAATATACTATCAATGTCTTATAAGTATGTGTACAGTTATCTTAGAGGGAGAGGAAACTAAAGGACATCTGCGAAACAACTGACCACTTACCATAATAAGTATCAGTATCCATTTTACTGATGTCACCTTTCATTAATGTAATTTGTACAGTTTGTTTTTGCATTTTTAGAACTGTACCTTTAATTGGCATCATATAGCCATTACTATGCTCAGTTAAATGCAAATATATACCTACCTACCTACCTACCTACTGTTGTAATTAATGACTGCCTTGTTAGAGTCTTAGGGTTATTGTAATTGATGTTTGCCTTTTGAGTGTCTTGGGGATTTTGTAAATGTCTGCATTTTGATAGTAATTGATATCCACCTTGTTAGAGTCTTAGGGCAATTGTAATTGATGTCTGCCTTTTGAGTGTCTTAGGGCTGTTGTAATTGATATCTGCCTTTTTGAATGTTAGGGTTATTGTAAATCTCTGCATTTTGACAGTCTTAAGGTAATTGTAATTGATGTCTGCCATGTTAGAATCTTAGAGCTGTTATAATTGATATCTCACTTGTTAGAGTCTTAGGGTTACTTTAATTGATATCTGCCTTTTATGCTATTGTAACTGCTGTCTTCCATTTGAGTGTCTTAGGGTTATTGTAATTGATATATGCCTTGTTAGTTAGAGTCTAAGGGTTATTGTAAATGTCTGCCTTTTTAGTGTATTAAGGTTATTGTAATTGCTGCTGTTTAAATAATGGATCCTTGCTGCCTTTAAATTTCTTGTTTCCTTTTTATATTCATATTTGCAATTTATTTTACAGATCTGTGCTGAATGAGAAGTTTAAGGTAAGATGAGTCTGGTCTTAGTCTATTAAATTGCTGGTCGTGATTAGAATACAAATAAACAGGAATCAGTTGATATTAGAAATGGATACAATAACCAATAATAATTTTTAATGGTATTGGTTCTGTAGGAATTTGAAGTTTGGAACAACAGCTCAGCTTGTAAAAAATGATGTTATTTCAAAATTGTTCTACTAGTTTTCTATAATCAACCATGACTGCCTATCTGAATATTAAATAACAATTTTGGGGACAAATTTCTTTGTCATTATTTTAAATTATTCACTAATCTGAATTCATTGTTTGCCTATATTAAAATGGGTGGCAACAAATGTCACCAGATTGATGGGTTTTTATGATCCATCTGTATTTTGGATTTTGGAT
>QKMX01050249.1:0-12080 GCA_003401595.1 Venustaconcha ellipsiformis
GAGATAACCGAGGTCGAGATAAGTGGGTTTGACTGTATACCCTACCCACCTCCAAAAATTTTTCTCTGGATTATACAATTGGTCTCAAATGGAAGTACTTTCTATATACAAAGACTGGCACTTTCTGTTGCACATTGTGAGCAACTTTAAAACTTTTAAGAAAGCATACTACTTTGATTCGGTCTTATCTGAAAACAAAAAAAATGATGACTGGTATATGATCCTAAAAGTAATCATCTTAAAATCTTAAGGCTGATAGTGATCAAACTAACACTACCATCACTAATGAAAGATACATAGCGCATGCTATATGCCACAGCAGACCAGAAAGCAGTCCAACTTTTGTACTAACCTTGTATTTTTGAAAGTGCCCCTCAGACTGACAATGGATAACTCGAGCAGCAGTTTCGTTGTTGTAAAACTTGTGACATAATTTACAAAAGAATCCAGACACAGGGATGACATACTTTTGGCCTGTTAAAAGATAAACATTTTATAACATTACTCTTACCAGTGAAACATGGATCTTGTGAAGAAGTATATACACACATCTATTTTGGTTTGATAAAAATGAATGACATGTTAATGTACAAAATGAGAAATCAAACAACAAATTTACAAACCTCACTCTGAAACAAAATTGACTGCAATACAGACATTCTTTCTTTGTTACAAAGACTATTATAGCAGTTTTTCTAAGTTTTCATTTAAAAAAACTGGTTTGCAAGAATAAAAGGCTTGAGCAGCAGAGGGCCCCTCCAGGTGGCTCAACCTTGGGGACAAAGCAATCCCTGTAATCATCCCCCTATCCCAAATAAAATTATTCTTAATATCAGGAATGTAGACAAGATCATGAATGGTGACTGTTTCAGATGGGACACTGTGTACTCAAACAACACTTTCCCTTCAGCTTAAAAACATTCAAAAATATTACTTGATTAGTTTTTAAATTATCAAAAAAGGCTTACCAACATATGAAGTCTGAGAACATGCTAACCTAAAATCCAAATCAACTGCACACTAATATATAATACCTATCCCTCAATTACTCACATCCTGAAAACTCATCAACCCACTACTTACAACATGGAGCCAGGAGTGGATCCTCATTTGATTTCCCTAGAGAATACCAAAAGAATTGGTCCAAATTTGTTTAACATGAAGAAAATAGAAAATTAAAATTTTATCTATTGCTTATTTTAATGATGAAATTTGTTTAATGCCTTTTAAAGATCTAGTCGAGGAATGTTATTGTGTAAATGTTCCATATGTAAAGACAAGTAAATAAGGTGTTGATGCTACCTTAATCAGCTGCATGCTTAGCATGTTCATTTGTTTTCTTGGATAAATATTTTTAACTGTTGGTACCCCTCACTGTTGGTCTGCCGCTTAAACATGGTTTCATCCACCTGGATGAAACATCTAACAGTTGTATATTTCCAATGCATTAATACTTATCATACATGTATTCTTTTGTATGTTTTACTTAGTGTTGTCCTTGTTTATTGAAAAGCAGTATGCATGTGAATGGTATCTTACTGGCCAATTAATATTCTTACCACTGTATTTTAACACTGCATGTAATTGAATAGTATAATCTTCATCTAAAATGACTTTTCTGCACTGAATTTTTAACCAGAAATTATAAATTGATGGAGAGAAGTATCTAAGGTGTGTACTGGCCAACCATTATAGATGTGTTATTTTAACACTGAATATAACTGAAGAGAAAGGTGAATCATTTCATGTAAAATGATTTTTCTACAGGATTAAAATATTAATTATAAATGGGACATGGATATGGAGTTTTAATAAAGAAGTATAATTTTTTAACTTAAAAAAAATGTAATTAAAATGACAGTGATCTCCCTCTTCAACAACTCCCCTGACCAGCGGCCACCCACTTTTTATGTCCAGAATTGCACCAACAAGTTTGTCTTCAAAGGTATCCCTCAGGAATGGCCATCATTCTAACATTACCAGTACATTAGTGAAAATGTAAAATTTACCCCTCAAAAGTGACCACATTTTATTTTAATGTGTCTAGAACCAATATTTAATTCATACTGTACAGCAAGTAATCAGATTATTTCTACAGATGTCTGTTTCCCAATGTCTGGTTTTCATTACTGTACAGTTACGGTTAATATTATATCATTATCTATAAACACAGACGTTCACAGGAAATGGGCTTATGACTGGACATAATTGTCATGGTCAACATAGGCTAAATACAGATCTTGTAGTTTAGCACAGAGCGAAAGGTTTCTTGAATAAAACTGGATACCAGACAAAGACTGAAAATCATGTTCATGTATCACTTCCTTTATAAACAAGGCATTTCACCTACTATAGAAAAGTTTTGTCTGCATAATTAAATTGCAGTACTGTAAAAATAAACAACATAGAAATAAACCATCAAAAATCTTAGCATTATGATTGCATTTTACCTGAGCTTCATTCACGCGAATTGGAAATAACAAGAGGTGGGGAAGAAAATGTGAAAAAGATTACTACTATTAACATAACTCTCTCATACACATGGATTGTGCCACCATCGCACGCAAACATTACCCACAATGGCCAGCCGTTATGCACCCACCATTTTGTTTATTGTGGCCTCCATGCCATATATGTATGTATATGTACAACTTGTTTGTTACAAAGCAAATTATTTGTTCAAACATTTTAACGGCATCTGCAAAGATGAAAAAGTGATAGCTGGAAGAGAGCAAAGATGGCTATTTTTTTCCAAGATTCAACTCGAAGTAGTGAAAAGGTATGAAGTTTGTCAAGAGTACCGCCACGATAAAGCATACTTTGAACCTTAGTGAAGGTACATGTAGAACAATTCATCACAGTGCAGATAAAATAAAAGCAAGTGCAAAAGCTGGAACCTCCCTTTTGAACCAGAAAAGTTGCTATACCTGTCCCACATAATGGACAGGATGGAAAGGATGTTGGCAATGAGGCTTGATGATCTGCATAAGAAGAAAATTCTTCGTAACCAAGCCATTGTGTGCACTAAAGCCTCTAGCCTGTACGAAGTTCTCCAGGTATCTGAAGATGATCAAAAAGATTTTCCTGCCAGTATTGGGTGGTTGCACAAGTTTAAAGCATGTTTTGGCTTTAAAAATGTAAAAACAAGTGATGAAGCAGCATCAGCTGATGCATATGCAGCAAGCAGTTTTCCCACCAGACTGCAGAAAATTACTGAAAGCGTTGATTACTCAGCAAAGCAGATTTATAATGTCAACAAAACTGGCCTGTACTGAAAGAAAATGCCTGACAGCACCTACATTTTAGTGGAAGATAAGACTGCACCTGGTTTTAAAACTGCTAAAGACCGCTTAATACTTCTCCTGGGAGGGGGGATTCACAAGGTGACTGCAAGTTTAAGCTCTCTTGATTTATCATTCGGAAAATATTAGTCATATATTTGCCACCAAATACCACATCCCTTTTGCAATCAATGGATCAGGGTGCCATAAAGGCTTTCAAATCTATTATCTGCGGTCAGTTTTAAATTATTTGGTGAAACAAACGAATGAAACATCACAGTGAAAGATTACTGGTAGGTATTTAACATCAAGGATGCCATGCAATTTGTTAAAATGTCATGGCAGGAGGTTTCAAGACATTGCATAAATGTCTTAGATGTTGAAGAATCCATCACAATAGCAAATAAAGCAGTGTAAAAGATGCAAAAAAAGTCAGACTGGCAGAAGAGACATTACAAGAGATTGGCATCGGGCAGCTTTTAGAATCTGATGCTGAGGAGTTGACAAATTAAGACTATTAAATAGTGAACAAAAATGTTTGGATGAAAAACAAAATACATTTGCCAGCCAGCATGAGGCTTGTAAGCAGCAACATGCTTAGACTTTGACATTAAAAGTTTTGTCTGACATTTTAAATCATGTCACTGCTGCTTGCTCTTTAATGGATGCAATTGCTTGTTACGAAAAACTTTTACAAGACAAAAGAGAACATAAGATTCAGACTATGCTGGACTCTTTTTCCAGAGTGTCATCTCCAAATGAGCCTTCCACGTCAAGTGGCATGCCTGCAAGCCCGAGCCCATCTCCTCCTGTTGTCTCTACAGCCAGTTCTAAACAGGATATGTAAACATTGTCTTCTGTACAGTTTTGGTTTTGATTATGGTATCAACACAACTGTTTGATGCAGATTTCATTTTTTTATTACATGCACCTATATTCTATTGATTAAAATTCATAATTGCATGTTTTTTATGTTTCCTACTTTTTATCTTCATTTCCTATGCTTTTTTATGAAAACTTTTATTAATTTTTTATTTTAATCTTCTTTTTAGAAGTATCCCCTAATTTGTAATGTATGGAGAAAATGATCCAACTTTAAGCGAATCTAAAATTAAGCGAATACCTCAGAATGTGACTCTCGCATAAATTGTGATCACCCTGTATCACACAAATGGGCAATTATTACTTCAGAAGAAACTGTTATTTGACTGAATGACAAAGGGGAGAGTTCAGGAGTTCTTGCCCAAAAACTTCATGTTGGAAAGACTCGTAACAGATAAGAAGAATATTCTGCAGCAGCGGGAAACTATGGAAAGAGAATGATTCTAAATGCCAGCTGATGTCTGAATCAAGATTTAAATGATGTTTGGAATGCACATACCAATAATGCCCCACTCTCTTTTCATGCTTAAGAACTAGTAATTTATGTTCAGTGGAAATAGTCCTGTTCTTAAGATACGAAGAACCATTTAATAATTAATGTTACTTTTAAATGAGGACATTAAATGGTTTGAAGTTACATGTAGCTTTCTTACTACATATACAAATATGTATTTCTCACAAATATAGTCTCCCTCTGAAAAGGCAACCCATCTTACGCGGCCACTTTCCCTGAAGTAACATTTCTTATATAATTTAATTCCTGCTCTAAATTTGTCAAAAACAGTAGTTAGTGCTGGGAAATCTGATTCAACATCATGAAATTCTCAACTTTTATTAAGTCATACATTTGGTAAAGATTTTAGTACAAAAAATTTTCAGTAGCATGTACATAATGATATTTCAATCCATAATATTTCAGTAATGTCAAAATGGGGTTTTTAGGGGATCAAGCTAGCAAATTCAGTGGCTGCGTCCTGACCTTAAAATAACTTCATGAAAATCTATCACTTTGCATTTTCATCATTTATGCTGATATTCGTGCTGATATTTAACGTTAATTCTATTAACCCATGACAAAGATTGATGGTCAAAACCCAGTGCCTCATCCAAAGACCATAGTCTGAGGCCTTCACTAGATGCCTGGTGCTTAGTAAACTGGGATCTGAGACTGACGATTGGTTTGAGTCACCATACCCAGTTATCAGCACCAGGTAAACTTTAACCTGGGATATTACCCGGTGACGGACTTCATACAGCTGTCATCTAACACATTTTTCACTGTAAGACATGCCAATGCTAACAAGACATTTTCAGTAAAATGGCCTATATAGTAATAAAAGTTACACCAATTTTCAAAATGATGCACTGCTAGTGTCAACTGAAAAGCATGTGTAATCTGAAGCAGTGAAAGCAACATTGTGTTCAACTAAAAGTAAATGAAGTAAACTTAGCTAAATTTCAGAAACTGCAGTTCCAAGCACCATGTAGATCAATGACTAATCACTAGATCTCTCACTCCAATGTATTCTTGTTTCTTTTTAAAATGTATGTGGTTGCAGAAATCATCTCCTGCCATTAGCAATACTCAAATCAACAAAAGGTAACTGTATTTACCCACCCTCTAAGGCATTACTTAATGCTGAAAGGAAATACAAGAAATAACACATTGAAATGAGCAAGACTTTAAAAGGAACTACTTACCACAATACCAGTACATATTAGCAGGATGAAAAACAAAGAATCACTGCTTTGTTAGCAAGGTACTCAGTTCCCTCTAATTCAATGAATGGGACACTGACAGAAAATTATGCAATGATCAGGAAAAATAAATTACAGCACAAAAAAGAATATGATTGACAACATTAATGCAAAAAAGATAAATGATGCAACCAAGACAGGTGCAAAAGAGCACAAAGTCTGAGAAATAGAAGGATGATAAGCCAATAATTGGAAGAAGACTAAGTATGAGACTGATATCATGGTTTTTTTTTTGTTCTAGACCTCCAATTAGGGCTGTTCCAGTAAAACATACTTGGGACCCTGGGAAAGCACTTTTAATGTAGGTTACTCACCCATAGATGCAATTTAAAATTTTCTTCTCATTTTAATATGGACTCTGAAATTACTCAAGTGCATATTTTTTTAAAGAAATGCCTTCCTGGGTACCATTTATGTTTAAATGAAACAGCCCTTACTGGAGGAGAGATTATTCTCCTTTCTTTGGGTACTAGTGCCGACAATAGATATAGCAATAGGATAATAACAGGCATTGTATTACTATAGCTTTTGTGTATAATGAGAAAAAACACATACAATTGTAGGCAATGATTTTTTCCTCTAAGTTTTGGTGTGGTAATCACCAGCTATCTATACCCTGAAAATGAAAGAATAGTAAGAACATCAAATTCCTCACTACATAACAATCCCCTTTAAAATCCTTTCAAGATACATGTCACTCACCATTCTTCATTCTAATTTGAAGCATGATGTTTTATGGAAGTGACTGGAATTTACCAATAGATTTATGTATTAAAGCCCTCTGATGCTCATTTACTAAGGATCTGGATGGAATACAATGTTAACTGGTTATGGATGGTCCAAATGTGTGTCCCTACCTACTGGCACATTGGGATCAAAGTTTTCTGGAACAACAAAGTCACTCTCTTTGGGTTTAACATTTGTGTTGGATCTCTCATTCTCCTCCTCATCTTTGGTCCCATATTCCTGACTATTCTGATCTTCTTCTGTGACCTTCTCTGTGTCTGCATTACGTGTCCTCTCCACACCCTCCATTTCTTCTGGACTCTCAAGCTAAAGCAAAGGGAATAGATAAGCTGCCATCACATTTAAATTAAGTTCTAACAGCAAAATCCTAAAGACTGAACAAAGTTACCAATCATATATATAACAAGTTTGTCCCAGGCAGAGTGATTTTCACGTCAAAACATTGAATTCAAACTAGATCCCTTGATGTTAATGATGCCCTATTAAGTGAACAAATGTAATAGAACTCATGATAAGGACATATCTTCCTCTCAACTGTCAAGTGTTGAAATCGTCCTTGATATTCTTCAATAGTAACAACATTTTCAATTTAGCTGCTGTGGTGGACATGCTGGATGTCAGCTTGTCAATGTTTCCATTTCGGACCAACAAGACATATTTAGAAGTCTTCAGGTTGAAACCACATGTTGATTCATGCAGAATATGGACTGTGTTATAAACATGACATACAAAAAAACAACATAATCTATGGGTAATGTTGGGAACACTAGATGTCTGCAGTATACAAAACTATTGAGCATTACAATAATTTTATGTTTCTTTGCCACTATTCCCATTCAGAAATATTATAAGGCATTGTGTTTTTCTATTTCAAGACTATATTCATTACACATTATTTGCATCTCCAGAATTTTTTCATTTTAAAATATTAAGTATTAAGTGTAAACTGAATGTTACTAACCGCCAAGTGATGCGTCCATCAATGTTGTTTGCTGTGGGTATTTACTAGCATGTCTATTACTTCCATTTTTGACAAGTTCTCACAACCTGTATTTGTTTTGCTATATAAACAATGTGATTGATACAACATCTTTTTGATTCAGGTTGGGTTTTTTTTTTCATTTCTCTGTTTCATTTTTAATTCCCATTAATCCCCATGTGATATTTAACATGTTTTTCTGCCAGTGCACATGACCTAATAAGCTCTTAGCAAGTAAAGGCAGTACTCATTTTCAAGCTGACAAACTTTTTGATTGAGTGTGAATTTTGTACTTGTTCAATGCCAAGTCAAGTTCTATATCTTCATGTGATGGTTTGACCTTAGCTTTTAAAGGCAACACCCTTTTTACTTTCCCATTTGACAACCCTTTGATTAAGCTGTGAATCTGCCTAGTAACAGAAGGGGGTTATTTCAACTCTCCATGATCTTGCCACACAACTAGCATATACTCAGTTGCAGCCTTTAATAGATTTCACAATGATCAAAATATTAAGTACTGGGCCCAAGTTCAGCCTATACATAAGTACTTGCATATGACTGAGAAACCAAGGAAATGGAGTTCAACGATATTTGTGACGACTAGACCACAACAATTTACTATACCACAATGGAGGACATATTAACTTTATCATATAATGAGGATCAATTCTAGAACTTTGTACCAGATGACATTAAATAGTGATGTTAATAGGATACTGTGAATTTAAAAAAAAGGAAACTTATATTAAATTGTTTAATTAAGATGTGTGGAATCAACATATTACAGGATATTGTGATATTGTGAACAGGATCATTCTGAATTGTTTTCATCCTGGCATGTGACCTATAAATGAATTCATGGATTTATCATGTACACTGATACAAAATGTTAAGCATTATGGATTTTAATGGATTTAACTAGGACAAATCTATGGTTGTCAATTTATCTGTAATATTTTCCACTCAGTAAAATAACAATTATATTTACATTTTCATATCTAGGCTTGCTTATTTACCAAATAGCAACTCTGAATCACTGACAATGAGCCACCCATTCAGACAGATCTGATTTACCAAAAAATTAATCAAGTTATGCGAGTTAGCAGGGGTCTAAGTAAAACTATCTTTTTGTAGCCATCAAAATGTGTATGTGTGTGGGTATGTGAGTGTGACTCTCACGCGAGTATATATGGTACCATTTTGGTCGAGTAACCATCACAATTTTTGAAATGGATGCCATGGTGGCCATATCTGATATCAGATTGGTAACGTTTCTATCCAATACCAACTAGACATCAGAAATCTTTAAGTCAGATTGACACCATTTTCTTTTATGACCAACTAGATGTTGTAAGAAATTTTTTAGTGAAAACCCCATAATGATATGACCATACTAGAATTAATAATAAAAAATTTCCAAGATGCCATGGTGGCAGATATAAAGAATATCTGAAAGGCAAAATTAGGACCAACTTGACATCTCAAGTTGTTCAGTAAAATGCCACAGCTGATATGACCATCCATTTAGGAAAGGGAAGAGATATTTTCAAGATGGCTACTGTTGTGGCCATATTGGATACCAAATCAACACTATTTTGATTCTGGACCAACTACACTTCCAAAAAAGTTTTCTGGTAAAAATCCCAACCCATTTCTACTGGGGGGGGGTGTGTGTGTAACAATAACAAGATTTTTAAGATGGCCACTTTGGACAAGTTGGACCTTAGTCTTTTAGTGAAAACCTCATTCTGACATGACCATCGATCAAGAGCAGTGATAACAAGATTTGTAAGATGGATGTTGTGGCATAAAAGCAGCAACATCTTCATTTAAGACCAACTGAACATCAAGTCTTCTCGTGAAAACCCCTAGTCAATCTGATTTAATCTTCTGTTTAAGTGGGATGGCAATATTAAGTTTTCCAAGTTGGCCACTGTGTTGCAGCCATATCAGATATCAGATCAGCACCATTATTGCTAAGGACTAAGTAGAAACTGAACGAAGTGTTATTAGAAGCAGAGATAACAAATTTGTATAGGTAATGGGCAACAAACAGGCCATCCCATAAGATATGGTCTATAAACATGAAATCATTAGATACTGAGCACAATCAGTACCTAATAAATTAACCTGTACAAATGAAGCAAAGATAGTGAACCTTGATGTACAGCTTACATCTGAACATCCGAGTGACAGCTGAAGTTCATTTCACAATGAACAAATTATGTGAAGAATTACTTCAAGTCAAAATGATCTGCACCTCTATATTAAATAAGTCAAAGTGATTTAATAATTTACACCTGTGCATGTTTTCATGACTCCAAGATGAACAGTGACAAAGAAATTAAATTCACCACAAATACTAACCAAAGTCAGTCAAACATTAAAAATAGGTCATTATCCCAAATGGTAAGAATTTACTTCATTTAAGAATGTTATGTAAATATATACAGATCTTTCCCCAGTTCAAGTGTAAACGAATACTTTTTTTTACATTTTTTCTTTACTTGTGCAATAAAGATTGAAAGAAAGAAACTTAATCAGCTAGTGAACTGAAAAACTGAAAATGAACTTGAATAAGGCTTTCAAGTTCTGAAATTTACTTGCAACAAACACAACAATAACTAAAGAATACAAATCAAAATATTTTTCTGTACTAATAACATACAAATCCAGCAAAGAATAACTTATCCAAAATAGCAAAATTCGCCTACTGTAAGAAAGGTTTAATTTTTTTCTACACACTAACCATCGAGTCATCCTCATATCCAACAGTATCCACTGTCACCAACTGGTCCATATCATCCTGTGACAACTCATCATCATTGATCTTTCTATCCTGAGCAGCTTGGTTTCTTCTCTTAAAAAAAAAAATTAAAACTATTTTTAGCATGCAATATCAGCAATATTTTTCAAGCAGTGCATATGGCAGAGAATGTAATGTGATACAATGATGATGGTGGCAGAGCATAATGTTGTTAAACCATTTTTCTAAATGATCCAAGCTTTGATAACATAAATCATATTGACACTTTTTCTATATGAAGAAGTTATTAAACAAGGCGTTCACTAGCAAACATTAAACTCTTCACCAACAGGAGCACATCACCATAGTGTATGGTAGTATGAATTGAATATGGATTGCCTCTGCATCAGAGATAAAGCAAGTTACATGCCTTGCAAAGAGATATGCAACATTAGCTGATTCAAGCAACAAATCAGGGATTCAAACCAATTACAAACTGATCGCATGACAAAGATAGCTACAAAGCAAATATTGCTGTAATATACTACTTATTGATTCACACTGACTTAATTTGGGTATGGGTATGATGTACATGGTGAAATGTATAAGTATACAAATTTTCATTTCACAAGATACTTACTGTGCAACAAACAAACAACTTAAAATACTAAAATAACTAATAAGGCCAACTTAGTCTTGTTGCACTGATAAACATGTCAATTTTCACAAATGCTAGTAAAATAAGTACCATGATTTTCAAGATGTAATGAACTAATTGGCAATACAAAATTCCCAGAGTGCAAGAATCAGGTCAGTAACCTACTTTTGATATGACACAGACAGTTACTCTTTTAAAGCATCCATATATCAAGATTCACTGCAAACAGAGTCTAAGATATTGAGGGTGTAATACACAAAACTAAAGAACACACAAATGAATGTATATAACACACATATGAATGTATATAACACACATATGAATGGGCAAAGCACTTGATCCCTCCCAGTTTCACTGGCTCGGTGATGACTAAAACTTCAACAATATTTGCTCTATATACTAGCAGAAATGGACAAAATACAGAAGGCAAGAGCCCCTTAAAGGGACTGACAAGCTATTAGGCAAAAAGAACTTACAGGATTTCAAAATAAGACCATTTCTTCTTTTGAACTGCCAAGTACTGAATACATCTCTCATACTCTTCAGCAAATTTTCAAATTAGCTGTTGTCGTAAAAATATTGGATGTCAGCTTTGCACCATTTTCATTTAGCACAATGTGAATATCGTTATAAGTATTTGGTGAAAAACCCATGTCATAAAGATCATCCATTTAGAAGGAGTAGTGACAATATTTTTAAGAAAGCGATCATGGCAGCCACATTTGACTGGAACCTTTTCCTATTAGGACCAACCAGGTATCATAAAAAATCTAAAGGTGAAAACCCCATGTTGATATAGCCTTATAGATAAAAATATTTTCAAGGTATGACTTTCTATCAAGAGTAGCAATAACAAGATTTAAAAGATCTAGAAGCCATACTAGATATCAGTTCTATACCATTTTTATCTGAGACCAAATGGACAATTAGATTTTTAGGAATGATTTGCATTGGTAACATAGCTTTAACAATGTTTCAGCCATATTGCTGTGATATCTGCAGTGTGGCAGTTTATAGTGATGTCTAGCA
>QKMX01050260.1:0-10797 GCA_003401595.1 Venustaconcha ellipsiformis
GTGTGTGTGTGTGTGTGTGTATTTGTGTGTGTGTGTGTGTCCTGATTATACAGAAATAACATAAAACCTATTACACTTTCTAAGTTTGAAGCTGCAAAGATGAAGATGAAATTTTAACCCTATGAATTTTATTTCTGTGAATTAAATTTGTAGAAAACATTATAAACAGTCCAAAATTATGATGTATAAATTTTGTATGAGAGTCTAAATGTTCTTTCGTAGGGTTTAGATAGCATAAGAGAAAAAGACGAAGCTAATAGAAAAGTTGACTGACATGCTGAAGTTTGCAATTTCTGATAATACTGATAATTGTTTTAAAGTGAATCAGATATTCCATAGATAACCACAAGAAAACTGAAGATTACAGAGTAACACTCCACCAGTATTTTCTCTTACTACTCTATGACCATACACTAAGTTACATTAATAATCAAACGGAACAAATATTGTTAAGCTTAACAAATTATTTAATTATTAGCCTTATAAAGTGAAAATACATTTATTATGAACAAATCCAAAATAATCCTGAAAATGTTTTATAAAAGTCCTAAAATTGAAAAGTTTAATATAAATTTCAGATCTACGAATCTACCTGTCCACTAACAGTATTGATGTGTCAAAATGGTCTTCGTCCAGAGCTCCTTAAAATAATTGACAATAGATCGAAAATAATATTATAGTCCAATGAACACTTTCTGTTCCCACGAATTTTCAAAATGAATGTCTTTCCACTCATATAATATCTAAATACATTACAAAATACGTCTGCATACTATATGTTTCAATGAGAACTCAAAAAACAGAAAGAGAAAAATGCCCGGTCGGCGCGACTTATATACAGGCGAAAAGGGTAAAACACACATATCATCACTACTCCAATGTGACCAATCGCAAACACCGTAAAACAATTCAAATGATTTAACCCAGCCAATGGGAATGAACATAATTGTGAGATACAAACTGACCGACATATTTAGTCAGAAAAATCCCGAAATTTGTAAATATATTTACTAATAATTTTATTACAAAATGTAGAGATAGAGAGCATTTGTCTCACATGAATCCCGAGAATTGAGGTTGCAACGATAAAGTGGTTATCACTAAATGACCTGTATGTAAATGATACAAATATTGTGGTTTCTAGAAGACACAAAAATAAATTAAATAAGTCCAGAATTTTATATCAAGCATCTCTTTTTCTAGAATGCAATGAGAAACCCACATTTTAGGTTAATATTTCCGGTTTCTTGTACAATATTTTTCCGAACTACACAAATACTGATTTATCATGCTTTACTTTCTTTTCTCAGATATGTGGAAAGACTAATACTGATCAACAAAGTGTGGTGAGTACAGATAAATAAATAAACTTCTACTGTTACATTTAAACATTTGTACAAAAATATTTATTTCTCTACAAAGGAGACAACTATGTCACTGCATCTCTTACGTTATTTTCCATAAACCATGAATTATCATATGCCATCGTGGTGTGTTTGGTGTCTGAGAAGCCATTATGTTTGGTATCATAATTTTGGTGGTCATATTTATTATCATTTTTTGGCAAGTTACAAAGGCGCAATTGCTCATAAAATAAATATGGGTCATTGCTTGTTACATCAATCTATCCCACAGTCAGTGACTTTTACTATTGGAAGACAAAACACAACTGCAACCATACAACATTATATCAAGACTCAAGCGCATTGGTCAAATAATAACATGTGGTACATATGGACCTCAAACAAAAACAGTTACTGCCAATGATATAAGGTATCGTTCGATTATGGAAGTAGATTCTTGGCAATCAGGCCCTTCGTCTAATGAATGCCACTGTATATAATTTACAATATTAGCTCATTAGAACTTCAAATATTTGTAACCTTCTTTGTTACTGAAATTGTCAGAATAGAGTATAAGCTAACTTTTAATTCACATGGGGTAAGTGTCAACTTCAAGTTTTGAAGAATCGAATAAGAAGATTGATTGATGTGTATACTTTATATACTTTGTCTGTGTGATTTACTAGCGATATAGCTTTACACCTTTTCACACCTTCCTGTGTTTCGTTTTGATGTTAACATTTCTCGCAATCAAGAGGTTATGATACTTTTTTTTACTATTTCTCTACCGTCTTTACGCGACAAATCGGTGACAAAGTTTATCGTTTTCGTCTGTCATGCCCTCGTTAAGGCTATATAATCTTGGAACCGTTTTAGACTGGTTGAAAGTTGTTATTCACATGCATCATCATTATAATGTGTCGCGTAGGGTCCTGTGAAGGTCAAGCGTTTCTTTACCGTTTCACTTTCCTGTAAGTCACATTTGAGGCTAAAGACTGAAACTTACTTGAAGCTTTTTCGCATTGTCCTATTTTTAACGACCCGCTCGTAGGACAGCATTTTAATAATGGCATCATATTTCCTTTCTGCTCTTGAAATTACAATTTCGAATCGGATTAGTGCAGGGAATTTGGTTTATTTTAACATGGTTTATTTTAACATCATTATTTGCAGGTTTTTGAGATAGCATTTGGGGCCATATCTTGTACGACAAGATCACGGATATATTTTTTTTTACTAAGTTCTTCGATTTGTTTATTCTGACTTCAAGCATGATTTATAAGGAAAATGTTTTGCAGTTATAAATATGGCTTTTAAATCTGAACAATTATATGGTATATATAAACTAATTATGTTTATCCATGCGCATGTGAATTGTCTCATTCAACTTCAAAGAAAATAACTGTATTCAAGAAATAATAAATATCTCTGCATTGGTGTTACAGATACTGTAATGAATTTTATTAGTGATTGCATCATGTTCTATAAAACAAGTAATATAAGTTTTGATGTACAAAATTCTTTGAAACATAATGCAAAATTAGACAAATAGCTTGATACTAGACTGCATGTTAGTCAGTTATTTGAAATAACACAATATAAAACACTCGATAAATCAATTTATCATCATGTTTAGGTACCTGAGTTGCAGACAAATTTCAAAGATTAAAAAGAATTTCTTTATGAACATATATCGAAAGTGTTTCAATAATAGAAAGGGCTCATGGACTTATTTATCTTCTCGATTTTAGAAAACAATCTGGTAAGACGGCAGTCTGACCGTCTAGGCATGCGTGAGTGAATAATGTGAGGCAGGAAGATTAAACTTGCTTTCATTCAATTTGTTTCTAAGAAATTTGTGAACAGGTTCGTTTATACAAACATAGAAACATCAGGCAAATATCATTTTTGAAAGATATGTCGCATTATAAATAAATTTTCTATCACACATGTTGAAGTTTGTCTGACGATCTGATTCGGCAGGAAATGCACTACCATCTGTACTCGCATATAAGTTAAGTCCAACTGCAAACAACATAAATCCTGATATGCGGTTTCACAACACACATCAGGGTCTATGATGTTTGTTTTTTCTGATTACTCTGAACAAACTACAGTGATCCAGATCTGACAACGCATTCTGTGCAATTTGCAGTTGGATTTGTTTTACAAGCGACTATAGACTGTGCTGTAGATAAGTGACAAGCGTTTCCTATATTAAGTTCCGTGTTCAATAGTTTCATGTAAATTCAAAAGAGAAAGAAAACACACTTATACACTCATACATACACACATATACACACATACATACACACACGCACATGCACACACACATACACATAGACACACACAGCAATTCATCAAACGTGCTATTGTTGAATTACTTCATCCAGGCAATCCAGTGTAATATAAAAAACGATAGTACGGTTATCGAATTCTGCTAGATTAATTGCTGTAATGTTGTGTTGTATTTAAACTTCTTTAAAGATACGTCTTATTATATTTATGCTAGCTGTACATTCTCATATTTCAATTTGTGTGATGGTTTAATAACGTGGAGGCAATAAGAAGCAATATACAGCGGTGGCAATAAGAAGCAATATATAGCGCTGGCAATAAGAAGTAATATATAGCGGTGGCAATAAGAAGCAATATATAGCGGTGTAGTCATTAGGCTCAAACATTAGAATGCTTGAAAAAAAAACAACATCCAGCATTTAACTTACTAATTAATACTCTGCGATTTAGTCAATTTCCGATTTGAAAGTAATTCCAGACGGATAGCAGAACTTATCATATAACGTTTGAAAATGTTAAAGAAAATAAAATAAGCTTGGTTTGATCTCATTGAACCTGATAACCAAACGTATCAGTTAAGCCAATGTTGAAATATGATCTAAAAACGAAAAGAAAATAAACTTTCATCTAATAGAACCAGAAATACTCGTGTCCTTCTTTGATTACCATGACTGAGAACCATAACGAGAATCAATTTTAATTATAATTGTCAACCTTGCAGTTTCTGATCCCAATTTTTTATATGTTTAGAAGTATCAAAGGGCTAATGTAAAACAAATGTTAAATAGGTGGAAATAAGATATGTATTTTGTAGGTGTATTGGGCTAATTATTGGAATTGAAAGTCTAATAAACTGATAAGCCATAATGCTCATAGCGACCCATTCTTAACTAAACCGTTTGTTATTAGCGTTGCGGCTCACACAATCTGCATTGACCTCACACATTAGCATGCCTCTAACCCCCTTTAACCATTACGATATATTTTACCACTATAACAGACGTACATAAATACGTAATCAAGTCGGCTGTTAAGTTGTTGCCAAGGTTACGCTTTGATCTCCATTACAAATCTAATTGTGACAGGCCGTCACCAAACAAGACAACCAATTAACAAACCTGCCTAAAAATTGCAGGTTTAATTTCTCTGGGAAATTATAAGCACAAGGCGCCAGCTTTTCAGGCCTATACCCTCTTTCTTAAAAATTAGAAGATGGGGTAAAAATACGAAACTATCCTGTTTCATCCATTTGAAAGTAGAGATGATAAAGTTAACGATGTTGACGAGTTTACTGTGTATAGATGAAACGTTCAAAAAAGCGAACTAATGAGCACGATTTTCGCAATGTCAACAATAAACGTGAGAAACCTAGTAATTAAAAATATCATTCTGATTATTTAAGCAGTTATTTAAGAGAAATTTTTGTAACTTTTTGCAGATAGAATGGTTCAGACTATGACCAGTGCTTTCTAGGGTTTATAAAATATAACATAAAAGCATACTAATGCTAAGTCAATCTCATATCTATCAGAGACGTAACATTTTCCAAGTCAGTCAAAGCACTAAATTCGAGGAGAAAAATGCAACTGAAAGTTTTGGTAGAAGACTAAAAGCCTCACAGCCAATAAGCTAAGACGACGAAAACACTATTTTCTCTGGCTTAATTGTCTGTCACACAAAAGTTGCTTTGAAATTTTCCGTGTAACTATTTTGATACAGTGTTAGGCTAGCGATAGAAGACATATACTATGACACAGGTCATAGCTGGGGTCCCTCCAGCAGCGATCATGACACTGATAAGGCAGAGACATATGTCTTCGTTAGCTGGTAATAAAATGGAGATAACTATATTTACATTTATAGCACTTGCATTTCCTCAAAATGTACTCTTTTTTAGTTAGTTCTGCAAATCCAAACAACATGACACATGTCATGAAAAACTTGATATACACCGAAATTGTAATGTAGTTTCGACTACGTTTCCAAATGAACTCACATTCACATTACTGCACTGAAATGACCCAATAAATCCAGTCCATCACAAGCATTAAGGCAGAATTGAGTGGGATCAACAGAAAGAAAAATCGACCCATCCATAATAACTGGAAAAGTTTTTAAATACAAATTCACTGAAAATATGACTCTACATTTCAATTTTAAGTGGACCAAAATGAGAAGTTTTAAAACTAATGTCGAGCGCTAGACAAAAATTCAAAGGTCGCTTGGTGGTTCTATGCGCGCATTAATATTGTGACTGTGTATTGCTGAATCTAACGTTGTGTATTTTTTAATATAGCATAAGCGCAATTATTTTGTATCTTGTAGTGTTTTCCTTTATTTTTAAGCCTTAGGTAGGAAAACGAAATGAGTTTTAAATAAAAAGGTTACTGCATTTGTATGAGGAAAATATGAACTTTTTTTTCTCGGAATAATATCGCACTCCGAAGGTTCCCCTGTATTACTCAGAAAAAAAAACTCGCTCATATTTTCTCATACAAATTCAGTAATCTATAATTACATGGCCCTGTGTAAAAAACAAAACACCTCCCTACTAGGATCGATAACTCTTCTTGCAATCAAATGTGCGAGATATTATTCCAACTGACAGCCCATATTGTAGCATTGTAACCGGATATAATAAGTCAATAACCTTGGAATGTTGTGCGGTCATCAGCTGAACTCTGTTGTGTTAGCTAAATCAATCTTTGGTATGTGTACTATTACTGCAAAAAGATGCAGTTCCAACGATATCGTTGTTTTAGAAAAGACGTGTCATAAATTAAAAAAAAATACTGTCAATGATGTGAAGAAAATACGCCTTCAATGCAAAACAAAATACAATAAAGATAGCATGATGTTGTAGTTTTGTGTATGGAAGGGCCACCTTCTTGCCTTGTATTGTCTATGCAGCTGAATATTTAGGTGCGATGAAGCCTGTAGCTACGCTCATTGTTTCGATATAGGACCATGATTTATTTGCTGAACTGAATGAATGATCGAAGTTTTCTTTTGTGTATAAAATGCGAATAATTTTATGACAATATTTTTACTTTTGACATTTTCCTCTTATTTTAATGGATCGATTAATTTTGGCTAATTGCACGTTTTGCTCTTGTTTTTTGACAACAGCTTCTCAAGTAATTTTATTTAAACTCCATTTTCCTTACACGAACAAAGTTGTTATTGAAGTGTAGAATGATATATTTGATAGGTAGTTATCTTCTCTGGACAGGTTGTCCAATAGCTTATTTCAATACAAACAGGTTGTTCAATAGCTTCTTTCAATACATTAACTTTAAATGTCTTGGCTTGATCCAATTTATTTAAAGCAATGTTTGTACCGGTTCGATTATTCCTATTCAAATACAGACACATTACTAGAACAAGATCTTCAAAGATATGTCTTAGCATAAGTAGATTTTCATCCGATTTACGCGTGTTACAAAATATTAATAATGAACGTAGAAGACTTTAGATAGGTGACAAGAAAGTATCTATTCATTCCGGGTTAAAGCATTTTGTTTTAAACAAACAATATGACGCATATATCTGCTTAGCAAACATTTTGTGGTACAAATTCTTTGCTTGTCCCATCGGCAAATCTTACAGTATTATCAATACAGTATATTAAAGTTATTTAAATTATACTATTTACTATTGCACCAAAAAAGTAACCATAGGAGCATAAACTTTATTGATGCATCGTGTTATAATTAAGATTTTATCAGTGTTATATTCTCACATTTAATATTTTGCTGATGGTTTAATAGCTTGGAAATGTCAAAGAAAAATCATTTGGAGATAAGAAATAATAATAGCAATTCAGTATTTAAGCTCTGTAGTTCAAACTGAATGCTTAGGAAAATGAACAAAAAATATCGCATGAAACTATTCATATTCTGGGCCAATTTCCAATTTCCTGTCTGATCAGCTAAAAGTTTCTAATAAGCAAAGTTTGAAATATTGTATCGAAAACAAAAGAAAATGTACTATGTTGATCTTTACAGAACCAGAAATAATTGTTACCATGCATTATTACTGGGATTCAGACCCCGACTGAGAATTCGTTCTTATTATATTTTTGTGAGCCTTGCACTTTCAGATCCAAATTGCACATTTTTTAATGTTAAAGAGTCAATGCAAAAAATTGGTAGATAGTTTGAAAAGATATTACATATGTTAGCTTAGTGTCTATACTCATTTGTTAGACACAAGGTCAAATAATAAACACGAACTCTGCTATAATAATTATATCGACCCATTAAAAACTCCATCATTTATTCTAAGCGTCTCTCATTCTTCTTTACATGCTAATTTCCATGTTGCACTGAATTAATGATGCAAAGGCAAATAAATTCACATCGAAATTTAGGATAAGTTCAGTCTCTATCTACGAAAGCAAAGTCTTTTTATTTATTATAGGCATTCACGTTCACTTTGTGAGATCTTACCCATTCCCCCACTCCACCTCAAGCTATCCTAAGTTATAATAATGTGCAACCACTTGCACAATACAATAGCTGGTGGCGATGATGTTGATTGTTGGTAAAGAGATCAAGAGTGCGCCACACGGTGAAGCCGGGTTAAATATGAATCTGGTGAAGACGCAGAAAACAATTTCGAGAATGAGATGTTTATTTATGATGTAGCTAAAATATGAATAAACTCTGACACAATACTGGTGCGCATAACTTCCAACAACGGATTTAAAAGAAATGATGAGTACAGAGATTAACAACGGATTTAGTAAAATGATATCGTTCTTAAATGAAACTAATAACTAAATGTAACTTCAATAAGTAAACAAACAAAATTCAAAGTATGGATCTTGTAGCAAACATTTGATTGATATATGGATCTATCTCCCAGGATTATCAATGTATAGAATTTATAAACAAATATGAAAAATATTAGTTCATCAACAAGTAAGATGTACAAAGAATTGATTTTCAGTTATGGTGATACTAAATTATATTTCCACTTATATAGTGATATTGAAGAATATTGATTCAAAAATGGAACATATATGTATGAAGTGGTGTCTACTCAACGATCATGGTGTATTTCCGGTGCCACTGTTTTCAAGAAGCATCCATATGCTGCTCGCTCTTCCCAATATCTCGAGGGATCCTTCGAGAACTCCTTTTCCCGCAGACGACTGACTCCTCACTGCAAAAATGACAAGCCATCATCGACCGCAGTATTCGCTTTAAACGAAACCCGACGGAGTTCTACGTCTCCGTGTGAAACAGCTGTGCGCGAGAACGTATATGTACAAATACAATATATTACTCATGCCCACACATAAATTGGCTCTGTTGTATATCAAATCACATCAGTACTGTCATAATAACCACGTTCTTACATGAATCTGTGTCCGACCAGAATAATCTCACCGGATAATAAGAACTCGAATTTTACTTTTACATTAATGCATGCAACATATAATTAAAGTAACTCATTTGTTCAGTTATAAAAATTGTTAACTTGAAATAAACATATTATCTGTCTAATAGGATGACATGTGACATTGGTCTCACCTTCTAGAAAATATACAATAAATTCCTAAACATTCAATATATAAAGCTATTATATAATAAAAATGACAGCAAGAATGAATGCAATGTTGTATATCACATATTTCTCCTTTTGAAGATTGCTTACGTAAAGGTTGTTGGTGTATGCATTTTTCAATACACATTCAATACCAGGATTGTTTGAACATAACCAGCTGTGAGATATTTTGCCTTACACGCTTTTTGTTTTGTAAAGTGGACAGCTTCCTGACAAATGTCACTTTTATTTTTGCTATGAAGAACAAAGATTTAGCTATAACTACCATGCTTACGGTGAAATCCACAGCCAGATCAGTCGAGGAAAGTGGGTTTCTCACTACCGGCACAAGTGCGTGTAGCAATGGGTGAACCAATTTCATTATTTTGAAATAACCTCGGTTAAAACTAAGAATCATCCTCGGATAACACTATAAGCGGCAATAAAATCAGGATGCATTTTCTATCACTTAGTTAAAATCTCCTAATGACAGACGGAACAAATTCACTTAAAAGTAGGATAATTTCTGCAAGAGGCACATACCCAGATATGCAGTCGCAAAATGCGCTGGCAGATTTGGAAGTGTGCAGTTTGTTAGGGCTAACAAATTCAACAGACAACAACGATCATGATCTGTTGGCGCATTATGCAATGGCTAAACAGTCTCCATTGTGTGCGATCGGGAGCACCTTGTACAATAATATATGCGATAATGTTTTCTGTCGCACTTCAAACTAGTACTTGTACATCATGTATCGTAGTAATGGAATTTTGGTCATCGCATTCATCAATAAAATTAGGCACGACTTTTTGTTCTACAGTTTTGATATGACATTATTACGTTTTACATGACAAAAACTGCTGCTTTGATCCCCACATAGTAATGGCAGTTGCATTGTGATCAAATGAAAATCTACGCTTGCGGTGTTAAAAACGGTCTGTTTTCCATGTCATTTTTCTCCAAGCGACGATTTAGTCAAGCGTTTTTCTTATCAAGACCTCTTCTTCTAATCAAAATCAATACAAAACTTTATCATTTATATAGCAAAATATAGAAAATTAAAAAAAAATTAGAAGAGCGGCCACACTAGAATAAACAATTCACACTCATGCTTGATCCCTGGCGACTTGTGTGGTGGTAGTTTAATATTTATTCTGAACAGGAATCGAAAGCTGCAAATTAATTTGCCTACGTGTTTGACTAATCTATAAGTATTGTGAGACCTGGTTTCCATCATTCATTGCTAATCACTTGGCCCTTTGTGATAAACAAAACATCTCCGTATCAGGATCGATGACTATTCTTGTAATTAAATGTGTGATATATTATTCCATCTGAAAGCCAACATTTTGGCATCGTAACTGGATACAAGAATTCAATAACCTTGTAATGTTTTGTGATCAACTGTTGTTTGCTAGCTAAGGTAGCCTTTGGTTATCATCGTCTCAACAACACATACACTGTTGATCCTTTTTGTGATTTATTTTGCAGATATAAGCTAAGAACTCTGCAGAAAGTAACATGCTAAATGTGGTATGCAAAAGGGATATATAATTCTCGACAACAATGATACCAGTCTATCTATATATAATAAACAAATAC